>JASGXE010017651.1:0-33871 GCA_030068105.1 Sinentomon sp. SZTP_YWyxl
GGAATCATTCTTTTGTGAAAAATTTATCCAGGTTGTCCTGGGTTTTGGTATAAAAACTCTCTCACTGTGTTTAAGGGATGATGTATTTTTGCACATCGGAGACCAATCATACTCGTGATCATTGCGCTTCGTCAGCTGGGTTTTGGTCATAAGTAAAACTCGCTCACTGTGTTTAAGGGATGATGCATTTTTGCACATCGGAGACCAATCATGCTCGTGATCATTGCGCTTCGTCAGCTGGGTTTTGGTCATAAGTAAAACTCGCTCACTGTGTTTAAGGGATGATGCATTCTTGCACATCGGAGACCAATCATGCTCGTGATCATTGCGCTTCGTCAGCTGGGTTTTGGTCATAAGTAAAACTCGCTCACTATATGTGCTCAAAACGTGATCTTTCGGTCCTTCGAGGCCTGTCTCAGCAATACTTAAGCTAATCAATTTAATCACGGTTTGCTGAAATTAAAGTTATCCTTGGGTCGCAACAATTGTCGTGCAATGACAGGCAATCAACCATCTTTTCCGCAAATCGAATGGTGTGAACTTTGCCGAGAACGACGCCATGTAAGATATCTACATTTACACTCGGCCTCACCTCCAGCGCTATGAGCTCAATTTCAATGACAGGAAAGTGGAAGGCGTGCGATTACAAATTTTAATGCCGCGAAAGTTCCAAAGCACACAAGCACATGAAACACAACAGAAAACAACGAAAACAAAAAATCATAAGCGATCATTTATGAACCTTGATCTATACGATGTTGCTGAGGTTGTCATTGGGAGAGTGAATGAAGATGCAGACGCAAGCAACTGATTCAATCGCTTGTTTTTCAAGATACGGAAGAACTTTCGAACGTCTTTTCAAAACAAACAAGCTTATTTTTCTGAAGAAGATCGTTGTGGTGCGAAGGTCGGCAAATGAGTTTTGCAAGTTGGCCTCAAAAATTGAAAAGGGACGATTTACATAAAGTGTGCTTCCAAAAATCAAAAAATGTGTCCCTTCGGAAGATTATTGCAAATTTTCAGCCATCTTGGGCGAGTATCTGGAAAACTATGGTCTTACGAAATGAGTTGCTTTTGCAATCTGAACAGGCTGCTTTTGCAAAGTGTTTGACCCGAAGAATTTGCATCCCACGCCATGCTCTTACGAATTTTCGGAAAAGGTCAAACGTTGTGCGGCGCATGCCCATATTGTACCTTGAGAATGGGCGCCCAGAACATCTTTTTTCTCCTGCAGGGCATCCCCATTTTCTTCGCTTTATGTGCTGATGGATTCCGTCAACGACTACGGTCCTCGGAATGTGACAGCCACATGGACTCATTTTGGTGGGGTTTGAGAATATGCCTGTCATGTGTGTCCCGATTTGGTCCAGTCATGTGATTGCATGATGTTTGTAAAGGATGCCAACTAACTCAAGACCAACTAGCATCGAAATCCATGTCGAAAATGCACATACAAGTAAGGAGTTGATGAGGAAAAGCCGTTTGGTGATGCGCATCTTCATCCATTCAAACTGTGTCAATACCTTGCAGAAGAAGTTTGTCCAGAAGAAGTTTGTCGAATTTTTTGCGCACAGATTTCTCTACTAAAGTGTGTTCAGAAAACTAATTGGTCAAATGTGGTCATCATCACGGAACCATCGATAAACGACAATAGCAGGGTAATATCATGGACAGATGGCACTGCTTGATGTATTCTAAGGATTCCCTTGGATAAGATTCCCTTGGCAGTTGTCAGGACCGATGCTAGTCATGTCAGACAGCCATGTCAAACAGTAGACAGTGGCACGAAGAAATGCACAGCGCACGTACTTAACACCATGAGTCCAAATGCGGCTGCTTCTAGATATTTCTGAACACTCCTTCATAATGAATAACTCCCCATTAAATATTATAAAGATCCGCTCCAAGAGAAAACATGACATCGTTATCTTGCTCATTGTCCACGATATTCCGCGCTCTTGTGGAGCGATTGGTGGAGCAGTTGTATGAAATTTTGAAGCAACATATGCCCATTCAAATTCGTTACGAATTCGATGTGATTGCAAAACATCGTAGCCATTCCGAAATCCGAACTCCCCATTCCACTGTCAATTCTATGAAATTGAGCTCATTCGGGCCCAAATGAAGGGCTATGTCCTTAAAGCCGAACATGCGATGCCACCACAAAATGTCAATTTTGGTGAGATAATCAGTGAAGAACATCATTCTTCAGATAAGTGGAGAAATGAGCCGCATACGTCAAAAATTTAACGAGTGAAGCAACTAAAGCAGAGTTCATGATAGAGGCTGCAATAGATGAAATCGTGACAAGCTGACAGCCCGGTGATTTCATTTTTGTCACTTCGAATACTTCTCCCAGTTTATTCGATCCAGCATGTGAAAATAATGAAAGCCATGTCTAATATATGAACTAGGACGAACACTGCGGATTTATATACACCGTTGAAGTTCTACTGTAAACAGTATCATAAATCCAAGCAACCAAAATTACCTTTTAAAAGTATTTATTTTAAACACTAATTCGACCTGATACCCTACTCACAACTTGATTGTCCTTGATTGTGTATATTCTTGCTGGCCTGCAAAATTAAACTCCATAAAAGAAAAAAGGTCAGGGATCATCGGTCGATTGTTGGTACAATGTGACCTAAACTCAACCATATTTATTTTCTTATCCACCATTTGCCACTTCGAATTTTAAGAAACTTCGGAAGGCTGGTTTGGACGGTTATCATGGTGATAAAGAGTAAGAATGGTACCCCGGTCAGAGGCAGCCAGATGGGCGCACAATTCAGGATAATACAGAAAATTACACTATTCACAGGTTCCTTCTGAGGAGTTTTGGGGGATGACGGCGCCACAATTACAGAAGTCGAGGATGACTGACAGAAAGTTTCCGGTGAAAAATGCAGCAATAACATGAGCCAAATGTCTTTTAAAAGGCGGCCAATTTCCGATATCATTAATAATTATGAAACCTTTGACTTAAAATTTCATCATCGTGCACTGCCTTGATGGATTTACTGAATTTTTGTCAAATTATTGGAACTCAAAAAATACTATCCGCATAAATGGATTACAAAGTTTTTAATTTTTTTCCTGGTGTGTGACAAAAACAAAATGTGGGATGACAACGATAGGACGTGGAACGCATACCAGACCTATACCGGCAGTCAATGTGTGGCGTGAAATCTCAGATTTTGAGGAAAGTGGCGCCGATTCCAACAGCGCAATACGAATAGAGCAACTGATTAGCACTTTGGTGATGACGAGCAGGCTGTTCAATAAGAAAAAGCAGCGGTTTCCAAAAGATAAAGCAGAAATAAAATCAGATAGACATTCGTGAAAACATTCGATATATTTTGTAGATGAAATACATGAGTATTCGAATTGCAATGTTGTTTGCAATCTCTGTATCTCAACTAAAAAACTAAAAATAATTCTTAAATTCGAACTCCATAGAGCAACGCAACTTCAGATATTTGCGATGATTGGATAAACCGACTCCAAATACTGAAATGCATAAACCTTTCTCCATTTATGTGCAAAAGAAGTGGGAAGGAAGCGTGGGGATCAATGTTTCATCGCGCAAGCTGTTTACGCACATCTGCACACGGGTTTTGAAGATATGGTAACAAGTTTTTGTGCGGAGTGATTCGCAACATGAAATGTTAAATAAAAATAGCTGAAAGCATAAACTTTTGGAGGCAATTTGGTAATTTGTCTTTCTGCGCTAGAAGGTTCCTTTTGGTTTTTGCCTTTAAACTGGGTCGGGCACTATCCATCACAATATATTAATTGGTGTTATCTTAGCTGATATTGGGCATCATTTCAAGCTTTAAGCGCTGTCAATCTCCAACGTTTCGGCTACATTTATTTGTATATTTCATGTCTTCGGTTTCAGATTAGGCAAGGCTGTTCGGTAAGTTTGGAAGTTAAAAATATGAGGATATCTATAAAATTCTCAGCATGGACAAGGTTGCCAATTTCCATGATTCTTTACTTTCAAAAAACAATTTAAAATTCCGCAAAATTTCTATAGCAGATAAAATCAATTCGGTGCATTGTTCTGTTTTTCGGAATAGCGGGAATACGAGGAGTGTATCTGTTTGGTCTGTATCGATAGCATCAGCATAGCGGAGTAGAAGGGTATAGTGTGTGCACGAGCGCTTGTTGCGCGTTCCGTCCGCAGGTAGGCGCTAATGTCGAAAGAGGGACGTCTCGGCGAAAAGGCAATGCGTTTTGCTGGGGGAACATCATTGCAAATGCGAATGAATCCAGCGGATTTTCGGACAAATTGTCATGCAAACGACCTTGAATTTGATCGGGGGAACCGCGCAGATGCCTGTGAACACCCCGAACGAGCACAAGGGCCGTTCGTTTCGGAGCTGTGGTCCTTAAATGGCAAGACATTCGAAAAAGGGAGTGATCCTGAAAGTCGGTGAAGCACTTGGAAAATAGACCAGGAATGACCTTGAGTGAGATCTGGGAAATCCAGAAGACCCCCCATGAACAAACGTGAAAGGTCACCAGGGTAGTCCAGTTCGGGGGGACACACGAAAAAGAGGGAATAGTTAATGTCGGTGAACACTGGGAACCAGGCCAGGTTCGACCATGAATTTTGTAGGAGAAACCTGGAAAACTCCCCGGGACCAACCATGAAAGTTCACTCAGGGTTTGGCGCTATGGCCTCAGGATGGTGGGGTGCAACCCAAAAAATAGGGAAATGGTCAAAACCGTTGGTGAAACACTCGTAAATAGCCCAGGAACGACCCTGAATTCTGATGGGGACAAACCATGAAGACACCCTATGGGAACAGCGTGAAAGGTCAAATGGGGCCATCATGTTCTCAGTTATGAAAGCCATGAAATGATTCTGAAAGCCGGTAGAACACCTTGGCCAAGAACGACCCTGAATAGATGGGAATATCCGAAAACCCTCTGGTCACAACCATGAGCGGTCATCCAGGCAAACTTGCACAAGCGAAATAAACATTCGTCGTCAGCGGTCAAATGAATTTGGCTGGTTGGGTTCATTTGGGCTGTTCCCGGGTGCGCAATAATTTTCGTTGAGCTCAAGGCCTCCTGTTCAAAAAGTGTCTCTGGTTGTTCCTTCTTGAACATTCCAGGGTGTTCCTGACTCTTCCATGGATTTTCAGTCGGGTCAATCCCCGATCAGATTCGGGATCATTCTCGGCCCATCTCCAAGTTCCTCACTACGAGGATCATTCGATGTTTTGATGCTTTTTCAAACTCATGCACATCCATCCCTCTTTTTGAAATGTTTAAATTCCTTGTTTTTCCTGGGACCCCCATCTTTCGGTTGTTATTGCTCCGAACCGGACTACCTTAGGAAACTGCCCATAGGAGTTTTTCCCAGCGCTGGGTTCTGGATCCATGATCACCTGCTAGAGTAGTTCCCACCTTGCTGGGGGACATGCTCCTGAATGGTGAGCGCAGAGTGACCGTTTATGGTTGTTCTCGGATGGGTCTCGGGTGTTGCCGATCAAAATCATTCCGAGTCGTTCCTGTCCGATTTGTAAATATTTCACTGACTTTCTGGCTCATTCCGTGTTTTTCGTGGGGCGTCGCCCACCATTGGGGATCATAGCTCCGAAATGGACGCGTTTTACAAACCCTGCCGCTATTTTAGATGGCAGAGAGCGTTTTGTTCAAGAATGCTCGATTGGGGCCCTGTTTTCGCAAGAAAGGGAAATATATTTTTTCTTACCTAAAGCTATCTGAACCTGACATAACCCTGTCCCTTCTTTGGAAAGAACTATGCTCGCCCCGACCTGCCATCCAAAGTCGCGGCAGGGTTTGTAAACTTGAGAACCGGACAACCGTGACTGACCGTTCAAAGTTGTTTTCGGGAAGCAACTGATTAAATATTCAGGGTTGTTCCCGGCATATTTCCAATTGTTTCTCCATCTTTCTGGGTCGTCTGTGGTTTTCGGGGGGCCTCGCCCACTATTGGGGTCACAGCTCCGAACCGGACAACCCTGACTGACCGTTCATAGTCGTTTTCGGGTGGCTACTGATTTTTACAGGGTTGATCCTGCCCTATTTCTAATTGTTTCACCGACTTCAGTGTCATTTCTTGTTTTTCGGGGGGTCTCGCCCACCAATTGGGGCCATAGCTCCGAACCGGACAGCCATGAGTTACCGTTTAGGGTTGATCCCGGGGTCTCCGGAGTTTTCCGATCTTATTCACTGGGTCATTTGTGGACGATTTTCCAAGTTTTTCTCCGTCCTTCAGTGTCATTGTCTATTTTTCGGGGTCGCCAAGAATCGCCACAGTTCAGAAAAGGACGGCCCTGGGTGGTCGTTTGTTCCAGGGGTCATTTGGGATTCCACCTCTGTTATTCGGGGTAATTTCGCAAAGTTTGAGTTTCTCTTTTTGGTAATCACGCACTGCGAATGACTGCGCGTCGATCTCATCTGCGTCTGTCTCGTCCCTCTTTCGACGGTGGCGCCGCATTTGCAGCAGAAATCCGCAGTCCACTCTCTGTCCATTGAAGAGAAGCTCTGCGCGCACACTATATCCTTCTACTCTGCTATGGCATCAGTATGACCACTTAGGTCTCCCTGTTAGGTTAGGATCTTGTAGGCCTGTTATCGGGAATAGTACGTCAATTGGGAACAGTATTGCTACTGGGAATAGTACCGACCAAATCTATGGCGACCCAATCTCTTCATATCAGTTGAAAAAGACCACCACAAATTGGACTTTTTTTGGATTTTTGGGGGGACATTGCTCTGACGTCGGGAGTCGGAGCGTGTTTGCATGTTTTTTCATGGTATGTTTTCTTTTACTTGATCGGTAGAACACGTCCTGAAACTTTGACTGTTCTACAATGAAATCTTACCTCCACCATGTATACCCCAAAAGGTTCCATTTTGGGGGACTTTTGGGGGTTATAACATGGAAATGGGGGCCCGGAGCTAACTTTTTTACTGATTAATTATGATTTGTTTTGCCATCAGGAACATCTCCACGAATTTTTGTAAAATGATTTCGGTTCACCATGTACTATTTTGACACCTACGGGTACTAAACTTTAAAACGTCACGTAAGGGCATGATGCAAAGCCAATTTTTTGATCCTGGCTAGACAATTCAAAACCGAAAGCAACTTTCATATCTCTTCTGTTCTCTTTTCTTTACTTTCGATTAACCTGATCTATTTTCAGTGTGACTGTGAGCATTTAACTGTTTATACATTTGCTCGTTTCCAACCAATTAGAATTAGGCTACTGGATAAGGTTTTTGTCCTTATTTAGAGATAGGGTTTTTCCTTATTCTTATAGTCAAATGGCAGTAGCACCCCTATATTTTATGAAATATTCGCCACCGGTAACCAAAGTTTATTTTTCTTGCTATGTTTCGTATTATGAACCTTGTGCACCAAATTGGCAGCCTTTTTATTCTAACGCATCAAAAACTGTTTCAAACCGAACTCACTTGTTTAACCTCACACATTACATCTCCATGTCAAAGTGATTGCTGGCGAGTGTAGTGTTGGGCAACATACAGGGTGGCCCAAAAAAGGTAACACGAATTGTTTTTGGTTTGTCTGCTGGTATTGGTCAGTTTTAAAATGCGTTTTCAGTCTGTTTTGTCAAGGTGCACTCAAGAAAATGTTCCCCATACTACAAAAAGTTAGGAATGGTGCAGTTTGTTGGATTAAGTCGTTGGTTTTGTTGTTAAGTATCAGCTTTGGAAGTTTCATCCTTCATCCCTGGACACATATTGGGCTCCTGCTTTCAACATAACTAATGCTGCCTCTTTCAACATAACTAATGCTGCCTATGAAGCAGATTTTAACTGTTCTGCCCCATCGGAACTCACATTGTTGCATCTGGTAGCCACCTTCCGTGTTTTCGGATATTTTCTGATAGGTCCATTTCCAAATTCAAAATCATTGTCGCTCTGGCCACCCTCCGACGTGGATGAATGAAAAAATGTCATCATAGTTTCGAGGAAGTCGAGCAGCATCCATCAGATCTTCGTCGAATGTAGCGCGAATTGGAACTCCCGTTGTCAAGTTTGCAGTGGACTTGGCAGCAGGTTACAGCATTCTGTCACAAAATTCAAACGTTGGAGTTTGTGACCCTAAAGATTGTCTCTGCTGACAGCAAACAACAGGACTGTCATGATGGAATAAAGTCTGGTCTTTCCGCTCAACAACTGCTAGATCAGCGAAGAACGTCACATTGATTCATTTGGGGCTACAGAAAAGAAGCAGTTTTCAGATCACTTGATGGTCGCACACTCTTTCCGCTTGGTGGCAAAAATCATTCAATTACTTAATCAAAATCAATCAGCAGGTAAATCTCCAACAAGTGGAAATGTTCAACTTGAGACAATGGGTGCAACAGTTATGAGATGCTGAAAGTTGCCATTTCAAACATCCGGTCAACTGCAGCTGGGCAATCACATAATTCTTGTAAAAGAGAACGCAGATTGTCCTGAAAAGACCACGCTGTTGCGTGGCCGATTTTTGTTTCGTTTGGATGAAAATTTAGCATTATTTTTGATCCAAAATTTCGTTTACCTTTTTTTGGGCCTGCACAGTTGTTGATGAAATTACTGAGACGAGATTATGTTTTAAATTTATATCAAGTGCATTTCGAACCTCCTGCATGAAATTCTGTTTCCCACCATTGCATTTTCAGAGATGGAGGGCGTACAAAAAAAATGTCATTGCAAACTGAAGCTGCGTGTCGACTTAGGGGCTCACATCCCAAATCTTCATTTTACGGAAATATAGCAATAGATGCTTAAAAAGAAGGAAAACATACATCTGATCTCAGCACGAAGCATCTTGTTGGACCTCAATAAAAGTCGAAATCTTTTTTGTCTCGGAACGTGAAACCAGAGACTTTGAGCATTTGAATCAATTTCAACATTTGGTCTGTTTAAACAAGCCTACTAAAATTCATTTGATACGCAAAAGGAGCTGTAGCGCGGAGAAGGCATAACGAAGTAATAATTTCCAAACGCTGACAGATTTGCGACACCTACAGAATAGTTTTCGAGCAATATCACCTGACTTTTGCGATATTTCAATCCATTGATTGATGTCGAAAAGGCTGCTGTTCACGTTTCCTTGTCTGGTTCACGTGCTTGTTCTGTTATCTTTCACTATACGCCTTGTCGATAACCTCTGACATCTTCCAATAAAGCCATGATTATCCAATAGTGTTATTCCTTAAACACAAAACTACAAATATTTCGCACTTGTAGTTTTAAACCAAAGCAAGTAAAGTTAAAAACAAATGATATTCTCTGGTACAAACCTGGCCTAACTGGTGCACTCATAAGTCACCATAAGCAAGCTACAGTTCCATGTAGCTAACGATTGAGACGAGCAAACATTTCGGAATAATGGCTTCGGTCTCCTTACCTGTACGCAGTATCTTTTCCTGATATTAAAGTGTATTGATGTGAAGGCACCACCATTCCCTCTCAGCATTAGTAGACATCAAATTTCCTTACCTTGTAACACAACAGTGTGGTAATGAAGCCGAAAGTGTCTATTCTCATAATTTAACTGCTGAAACCACCGTCTGAAACTTCAGAGCTGAGTACGCCTTGTGGTGGCTAAAAATGACTGCAGACAATTATTAATGTCGTCCCAGTGAGGACAGTTGGATGCAGAGAATATCCGTAGGGTTTAACTAGGCTCTTTTGCAGTGCGGACGTTGGCGTTCCCAGTAGCAATTGAAAGAATAAATCTTTCGCTTTCGGTCACGCATGTTGTGAAGACACCCAGGAGGTGTGATGTTCTTGACGACGTAAAGAGGGCCTGGAGTTTTGACTTAGTCACTGGGTCGTTTTATTGACGATGTTAAGAAGGGACAAGTAGTTTTTCACCCAATGTCACTGAGTGTTTCGTTATATAACTTTATTTCACTGAAGCTTCAAATGAATTCTCCAGAAGCTTATCCCCAAACGAGAAGCTAAAATGCTGAAGCAGGCACGATGGGCGGTCATGCTTGCCATCTCTATTTGGTGCACGAACAGTAAATAATCTGCCTGGAATCTTGTTACCCTGCTGAGATAACAACGTTCCCGATCTTTGAAATGACATGAGACTGTTTTGAGGATTCAGTCACTCTTTTGTGTCTGAATGTGGGGAATATTCTAGTGTGATGGAGCGGAGAGACTTGTAATCGCCAGATTGAAGCCATCTGTCGTTTAGATGTCCCATCATAACAAACAAACCTCCATCTACGAATAAGTCGTAATTTTGATGGTGAACAAATTGGAATAACATGATCGCGTTCTCGGTGTCAAACGGTCTGTATTGCTTCTTGTCATTAAAGGAGTCAAACTTTCCTTGCGTATAGCCGAAAATGTTTTCCACTTGTAAATCTGACGATAGTGCGCTGTGCATTCACAAGAGAGTGGAACATTTTGTTTTATTGCCCGAATCAAGAAATCTGATATAGATTTAGAAGTTTTGCTCTGATATTTGAAAATCTCAAACTCAGAACTCATTTTGCAAAAGTTTATAAAACTCGCATGAAGGCAACAAATGCGGAATATTTTAGGGTTTCAACGTGTTTTTCGCCCCAATGATGATTTCTGAGGGGTTTTATACAATCGAAAAACAAGTTCAATCATGTGAATTTTAATTAAAAATCGAGAGCTGGCGAATGGTCGAAGAGGCCAGAATTGCACAGGATTGGAGCAAAATAAATGACATTGATTTTATGAACATGAACATTGGAGGTGATTCGTGGTCTACTAAAATGGCATGGGATAATTCAAATTTAAATTTTTCGGAAGTTAAAGTTCATTCAACCTCAAATTGCGAAATAACAGTAGGCAGTGTGTCATGCTCATAACTCAAAACAATATTAGGCGTTGTTACGCCGTTGCAAGTTTCAATCATGATTAGCCTGCTCACCATGAATATTTTCGACGTATTTTGGTTGTTTCAGTGGTGGTATATGAAGTTCACATTTTTCGTAATATTCGAGATTATTTTCGGAAGGATTTAATGAGCACGTCCATACCAGCGAACGACTTTCCGGTTCGAACGGCGAAATCCGGTTCCGGATTTGGAAGATCCCATTGAAACTGATTTATGGATACTTGAAACTGGCCCTGGAGCCTAACCAAATTTCCAGTTGCTTCCCCACAAAAGGGACCTCAGATTGCCCATGACTTCAGGACCTTAAAAAAAGTTCCCTTTCACCCAGGACAAAGAGAAAAATGTTGGTTTGATGCTCTATTGGCTAAAAAGGCAAATTCCTCGGACTCGACAAGCTTTTGCAATTCATCAAATTTCATCAATGCGCTTTTAAATTTTTGCCAATTTCCCATCGTGAATTTTTATTTTTCCAGCTTTGTTTCCGCTCTCGCATTTGTCATAACTGTTTCAAGGGAATTAAATCTGATTCGATTTCGGAAATGTTGGAATAAAGTGAAATTTGTTACGGATTTGGAAAAAAATTGATTTCAATGAAAGTAAATTAACATGAAATTTCGGTGGACGTTTGATTTTTCGATTTTTTTCGATATAAGACACTTCGTGAAGCACCCTTTATTTGGTATACTCTTCACTGTAACCTCGAAAAGTCAGCGGCTATTTTGGGCAGAGTTTGCGTTAATTCGCTTCCCTTTTCGGAGATCGGAGATACATATTGGCATTAAAATGCATTTGAATTCGTAAAAAATACAATTTAAGGATACATTCCTGGCTATTGTGTATCAGAGATGCTTAAAATTGCTTCAAAACTCTGGCATAAACATAATTATGAAGGGCAGGAAGCTAATGGGCTATTCAGATCTACCGTGTCACTCTTTCTCTCAGACAGCATAGGCCAATGATTTACAGACCAGGGACATATCAAATTTGCAAATTCATCCACTCACTAATTAGTGTTGACTTGACGACAGAAAAATAATGACAATGCGCATTCCTCGTCTGGTTGGCCTCAAGCAATCTTTTGCAGAAAATTCCTACCTTGGCACTAATTAGTCTCTGATTTTCGCAAGTTGTTTCGTGCGCTGGACAAAGGACTGCAGAGCCTATCGTCCTGAGCGAACTCGTCCCAAGCATTTTTCTGATATGGTAGCCTGCCTAATTAAACCATACAGCGATCTGATCTACTTGATATCGCAGCTTCCATTTCGCAAACATCTTTCCACACGGAGTGTTCACTCCAAGCGCTGTTTTATAAAGAACAGATTGCAGATTTTTGTGTAAGCAGAAGTTTCAATTATTGAATTTATTACTTTGTAGTCAAATGTGGTTTGATTAGTTTTTCCTGCGTGAAAATCAGAAACTCCTTTTGCATTGGCATTTCGATTATGGGAAGTCCACGATTTTATAATGGGTCTCGATACCTCTGATCTAATATTCAGTTAGGGTATTTGAACAGGAAATCCCTATTTGTGAATTTTCAGTAAACTTGCACTCTTTATTCAAGACAATTGAATGACTATGTTACTCTAGTAGCAAAATTTGGCAGGCGGTAAATGCTTTGGTGGAAGGAGTGTCTTGTTCTCTTCGGCGTATGGTGAAAATACCTCCCCTTTACATCCCCTTTTTTTCCTTCACCTTCTTCGCAGAACAAAGAGCTGTTTAAGTTTCCGAGCTCGGTAAAACTTTTACGCAAATATATGAATTGATGAGAAACATTCATGGTGATGACTGATTGTCCCATTCACGTCTGTTTAAGTGGTTTAAGCGCTTCCAGGGCGGACATACGCTCTGGAAGACAACCAAAGCCTGGCCTGAAAAAAAAACAAGATTCCGGAGAGTTTGAAAAAGTGCGTGAAAGAATCGCTTGCTGTGCTACACGTAGGCTCCGTATAGACTTTGAGCTGGTTGCCAGATGAATTGAACTACCAAAGACATGATTCGTGAAATTGTAACGTTTTAATCAAAGAGAAGTCAGAGCTCGATTTATTCATCACGTCAAAAATAGGGAGCAAAAATTTGTTCGCTGTGAACATTGCAATGACATTAATAAAGTAGCCAAAACGGAATTGATCATTCCTGGAACCGATTATAGCTGATGATGAGACATGGTCCATAAATAAAGATCCTCAAACAAAGCATTAGTGTACCACGTAAAAGTCCACATTTTCTCCAAAAATGAACAATTTGCAATTCCAGAAGTAACGAGATAAGACAATTTTGATTTGTTTCTACGATCAGAAAGGGATTAATGTGCGGGAATCGTGTCACAAGGG
This sequence comes from Sinentomon sp. SZTP_YWyxl, assembly GCA_030068105.1. Classification (NCBI taxonomy): domain Eukaryota; kingdom Metazoa; phylum Arthropoda; class Protura; order Sinentomata; family Sinentomidae; genus Sinentomon; species Sinentomon sp. SZTP_YWyxl. Next base: position 13,216 of record JASGXE010017651.1, read on the forward strand.
GAAAATGTGATTGGAGAACTTCTAGAGTGTTATGGAGAGATTGCGGAAGGGAATCATTCGAGTTAGGCCCCGATTATCCAGTTCCGGGATGTTGGTTTTTGTTTAATGATAATGCAAATACTCATTGGATTATAGCTGTACACGAGTTGTTGGCGGAATAATAGTCTGTGGGCTTCAGCAAAGTCAGCATTTGATGACCTACCTCCACGTGACTATACGTAGTTCCTGATCCTAAACTCAAATTGGCCATGAAAGCAAAGTTTTATGATGGTGGCATCAGTGGAATGTTCCCAGCAGTTCGTGATGCGGAATATTATGAATAAAGCCAACAAATTTCTTATCCTGTGTTCATCGATACGTTCATTCCAAAAAGTCAATTCTTTGAAATTGCCTTTGCACAAAATTCTTTGAAGAAGTCCGTTTTTGCTGGATAACCTTCCAGATTTTGCTGGAAAACCTTCCAATTTTAGCGCTGAGGTGTTAAACGACAAAGTTTCCTCCTCAGGTTTACAGCAAAATGCGATGTGATTAGATATCCTCGGATTTATGTCAGTATGTTACTTATCTCAGGCGGCTCCCTGGTAATTTTTCGCTTGCTAATTGCGAATTCATCGTGAAGTTGTTCGTGTGATTACGCTGGGATGGCTTTCAGCATTGCTCACAGCAAGGCTTAAAATACTATTTGGAAACTGTTGCAGGAGCGTGCTTTTGGCGGCAAGCGAGGACTTTGAAACCATATTCATAGACTTTCCCTCCAAGCGCCATTTTGACATACTGAATGCGACATGGCATCCTGCACTGATGTCTTATCCTTCTTTAGAATATCATCGTTGTTGCAGATTCATTAACGAGCATGTGTTCCTGCACACGGTACGTCCCGGAAACAGGCATAATAATCGGGGTTCGTAGGGGCCATTTGTTTTTGGTTCTTGTACATCGAAGGCCTTCGTGTATGTGACTTGTTCATATCTCTACCTTGTTTCAGTTTATGAGACTGATCTTGAAAGATATTATGGCACAGTTTGATTGTTGAGGGGAAACACCAGAATGATTGCTACTGGTACTGCAATATCCAAACTCAAACTAAGCGGAAATCTACAGATCGGCACCAACTGCCGTTCTCACTGTTGTCACGTATTTGTGATGAACTTTATTTACCATTCATCACATGTTTTTCATTTTACCAAAAAATGTTAGATATTCTTAATATTCAAGTAACGATAATTTATTTTACTGAAAGGGAGATTGTAGCACCATAGCGGCGCCCATAAAACTCATATTGGGACATTTTTGATATTTAGATATCAGAATTCTCTCAAAACATCCCCCATTTGATACCTTCACAGGAACCTCAAAAAATCACCGGCCATTTTTGGTAGATAGTTTGCCTTGATGAGCTTATCTACGGAGATCGGACATGCTGGAATTAAAATTTATGTGAATTCGCGTAATTATCCAATTTATGGATACATCCCTGGGTATTGTATATCGGAGATGCTTAAAATTGCTTCAAAACACTTGTAGAAACACACTTATGAAGTGCAGGAAGCTGATGGGCTACTAAGATCTACCATCCAACTCTTTCTCACAGACAGTATAGGCCCATGATTTACAAGCCAGGGACATATCAAATTCGCAGTTTCATCCCCTCACTAATTAATGTAGGCAACGACAAAAAATGAATGACAATGCATTCTGGGTATGGCTGGCCTCAAGCTATCGTTTTTGTGGAAAATTCCTACCTTGGCACTGATTAGTCTCTGTTTTTCGCAATTGCTTTCGCGATCTGGACAAATGACCGCAGAGCCTAACGTCCTGAGCAAACTCGTCCCAAGCATATTTGCTGATATGGTAGCCTAATGCCTAATTAAACCATACAGCGATCGGTTCCACTTGATTTCGCAGCTTCCATTTCGCAAACGCCTGTCCACACTGCGTGTTCACTCCAAGCACTGTTTTAACGAACAGATTGCAAATTTGCAGATTATTGTGTGAGCAGAAGTTTCAATTGTTGAATTGATTACTTTGTAGTCGATTGTATTTTGATTAGTTTTTCCTGCGTGGAAAATCAGAAACACCTTTCCGCATTGGCATTTCGATTATGGGTAGCTCATGATTTTTTAATGGCTTCGCGATACCTGATCTGATATTCAGTTAGGGTATTTGAACAGGAAATGGGTACTTGTGAATTTTCAGCAAGCTTGCGCTCTATATATTCAAGAGAAGTGAATTTACATGCTACTCTAGTATTTTTCGGCGGTAAATGCTTTGGTTGAAGGAGTGTTCAAGGAGTGCGAATGAGCAAAATACCTCCTCTTGGCAAAGAATTTTGAATGGCAATTTTATTCACACGACATTTACAATATCGAAAAATATCTCGCAGCTTATACGATATTGCAAATCAACGCCAACACCATTTTCGCGTCTTTGATGGCCCAAAAAGGCTGCATTTCAAGAAAGGCACACAAATGATTCCGTTTGTTTTCAGACTGCCAAGAGAAAACGATTAGCATTATTTGAAACTGTACAGCAGTTTTTTTTTCATTTTTTGCATATTTATCTATTTTGGCCTCCATTGGGGATATTGTGAGGGGCAAACCTGACATGATGGTTGCGTGAGTTTATCTCTGAAGATAAGAGGAGCAAATTCAGTGAATTAGAACCCTCTCACCCGGCTTAAAGTTTTGGCAATTTACCCCTTGGCCAATTTCTAGGACTTTCCGAGTCCGGAAAAAGCACAGTTGATGCTATTTAAAAAAGAACAGTCTTTTATGTTTTTTGATTGTCCTTGTATCAGAATCACCATTTCACTTAAAACTTGAGAACGTTTGAGTGGCCTGGAAGGAGACAGAGGAAACTTTTGGAGTGGATAACGTTTACTCGCTCTTTGTGTCTACGTAGAACAGGAATGAAATGCAGGTAGGCATACGCTTCAAGACTTATCTTGAAGCGTGGGTTCAACGATGGGAGGCTCAGTCCCTTTATAAAATGAACAAAAAAACAAATTGTTCTGTTGGGAAAGAGTGTTAACATGATATAATTTTATTTCCCAAATTTAGACTTTTCTTTCGATACTATAGGTATAGAATTTACATGGTTTGGTTAAGACGTCGGAAATAATTTATGTATCATTGGGTCAGTTATCCATCGGAAGGTGATGTCCTGGTACTTGTTGTGCAGAATGATATTCACCGGAACATTGAAGGAATATGGAAATTTGGATATTATGATGCGAATTCAGGATGTGAAATTGCACTGATTATATTTATTTGGGTGAGCAATATGGAATTCATGATTTATGAAATCCGAAAAGCTGCCTACACTAATTGTCCGTGGCCGAAAATTAACATTGACTTGGTCGCAACCACAACTAGATTCGGCCATAGATGCCTTTCATGCCTTTCGGAAATGTTTCGCATTGTATCCCGAACTTGAAGAAAAGCAATTAAAAAGCAATTAAAGCTGTCGTCAAGATTGGCGGATGTAATAATCACTTCCATGCACAACTCATTCAAATCAAGAATCGGCAATATATGGGCAGAGTGTCATGTCAATCCACGAAAATTCTCTTTTTTGTCTTCAATGGCAAAAATGTTTTTACTAGAATAGCTAAGCTTTAATACTTTTAATGAACAAAACCCCAAATATCTTTATTCGCCGATTTGAGACCTCATTTCAAGTACAGATTTGAGAACATACTTAGTTAAATTCGATACCAACCTTAGATATGAGCTATCGCGATAGCAAATTCCACAAGGCAAGTCTCGGTTCCCAGTAAACGAGAATCCATGGGCTCAAATTATCAACAACGAGCCACTCAGTTTTCCCTGCCAGAGGAACACAACATTGTGAACGCAAAACATTGTTAACTATGTTCTCCACGCAATTATTCACCTCCCCAATCTGCGACAGATCTTGTGAAGCTGTGCGAAAAACAGCAAGCAAAGGAGACAGCTAACGCAGCAGCGATCGAAGTCAGCTGTTTACCCATCGAAAGGGAAAGGCTTCCAAAGATGCCGCCGCAGCAAACTTTAACCTGACCTTTAATAAACTGCCATGATCACAATGAACGAAGAGAGACGACGAGAATTACAGGAGAGTGAGACGGACGGAATGTAGTGGGAGTTTGGGGTTTGAAATAGGGGTAGGTTGCGAGATAAGGGAGACGGACGGGTGACGGTAGGGATTTTGGGTGCTTAGAGAGAAAAAAGATCTTGTGAAATTTGGTGATGATGTCATAAACCTCAGTAAAATCGCATGAGTTGTCAGAAAATGCACAGTAATTTTTTGTCCGAATGGAAGACAAGAATTCAATTTGTTGTTCCAAAATTTCATTTTCATGCGCCTGCATATTTAAATGTCCTGCATCATGAAAAGCTGGTATGCTAAAATTAATTTTATATTTAACGTGTTGGACACCTTAAAATTAAATTCAAAACCCTGCATATTTGAATTCAAGTTGCGACACCATTTTTGTGATGCAATTCGTGATTTAATTTGTGATGTAAAATCATGTAAGACTACATGTCTGAAATATAATGCAAATTACGAAGATGCAATGTCTCAAAATGACTTTTTGGGTTGTTGACTTTTTTAATTTAAAGTTAAAACCATTTTGAAGGATCTAAGAACCTAAAGGGTCAAAAGGGTGTTGAGCATTCGTCAGGTGTTTAGATATCTTTTTTCAAGTTGAAAGTATTACATCGTTTCTGAATATTTTGTTTCGTTGTGATCACATTGCTAAACAATCTAACAGATGACCGTACACATGAAATAGTAATTTTTGGTTATTGAGTTTCTTACATTGCGCTCATTCATCCCTTCCTCCTTCAGATGCTATCTACATCCTCCTCAGAATTACGACAATATCTTGCTGTGACATTTTTAACAGATCTGTGCTGGAAAAGCAGCACTATGCAAGCTACGCCAAATTTGTCCTTCCTAAAATCTTCTAAAGTCTTATATTAAAGTCTTTTGAAATGTGGATCACTTCCTGCCGAGGATGTAATGTACATTTTTCTTCTTCGTTCGCCTTTGCTACCCGACCTTTTCTTTTCCCTTCCATGCTGTTGGTGTCAGGCAGTCGTGTTTCCCTCTTTTTCCCATCCCCGGTATATGGTCAATTATCAGCATAAATTATCGATAATTGCTTTTCTGGCATAAATCCTTACGTGTATGGTCAATTAGCTCTGTACATTTATTGATAATTGCTTTCCTGGCTTAAAGCCTACCGATTAGCCAATGGGATGCAAGCCTCTCTGATTTTTTTCCTTTCAGAGATTAGGCGCCACAGGCCGGTGAACAAAATCATGGTCGTTGGGACGTCTTGAAGAATGTAGGCATCCAATAATGCAGGAGAGTATGGGAAAGCGTAATGACTGACTTTACATTAAGGAACTGGTTCGCCTCAAGCAATTTTTCTGATTAAAATCCTGGGCTCTCTGCGATTTGGGTCTTTCTTTTGAACTGCAAGCAGTGCTGTGTGTCTGCAGTTGTAGAGGGAATGGATATAGGCTCTCTTTTTTGCAGGTTCGTCCCAAGCTGTTGCACTGGAAAGGCTAGCTGTGGGAAATGATTTGCAATCTGATTATGCTGGCTTGCCCTAGCCTTTTCACTGGAAAATCTGGTCGGTAATTGATTTGCGTCTCGACTATGCTAGCTGGCTACTGCTTTAGATTTCGTCTGGCGTCCAACACACATTCCATACACTCTCTTGGATTGAATAGATTCCATTATCGTGCATTGGGTAAATATCATTTACTGATTTTCCGATATTGAATGCGAATATCGTTTGCTGGTGCAATTGTGGAATTGGGATATTTAAATCGCGTAAGGATACCATATTGTATTTTTTAAATCGGATTCTTGAAATTTTCCTGATGACAACTTGTAGAAATACGACTTTATAACCAGTATTCTGATATGTGATAAGGAGATATAAATGTATTGGCGTTTATATAATCATTTTCAAAACGTTTTGTTTATCAAATACCAGATCTCCACCCCACACACATAATTTTTTTCATTCAACTTCCTTGAGTGGAATACATAATATGGCAATGGTAAAATTCAGTTCCAGGCAGCAAGAAGTATTTACGGAGGGTATTTGTTCAACGAGTCACTGTGTCCAAGCGTTTGTATAAGTTGAGGTCTCGTATCCACGAGGTAAGGCATGAAAATCATTCCCTCAACATTCTATTCAGTTTTATTTCCAATAGATTGGCGAAAACCTAATCCCACCCATTGCAACCCAAAACTTTCCAGGGAACACAAACAAGACGCTGAGTTTTTGAATGCAACTTCGCAAGCTCTGTCCTCATTCCCACACGTTGACCCCCACTGGCCTTCCTGATCGAGGGACTCGATTTTCTGTTCAGCTACGAAGTACTTGTTCGCGCATCTTCCACACCAAGGTATATCCATGCATTGTGTCAAAAACTGGGTCGAACTCTACAATCAAAGCTACCTGTGGATTTATCGGACTTCCGGGGTGTTTTTCCGGCATTATAGGCGGGCTTCTTGCAACGGATTGACAACAAGCAATTGTTGGACGCCAATCGGTATGTTCTCTGCAAGCAATAGCGAGTTGGGGTAGCGGTTAGGTCAGGGTTTCGTAGCTCAAAGACTAAACGTAAAATCATTTCCCGGGAATTCATGTAGTTGCGCATGGAAACGTTTTGACAAACCAACGCATTCACTTCCATCGCTTTTTCAGTGCCGCTCTTCTTCCCTTCGCTTACATTCTCGACTTAATCTTTGCCATTGCCATTCGCGGGACTATACCACAGGTTATTTTACGTCTTTCTTGAATTTTTCTGAAATTAGTTTCCTGCGCCAGGTGAAATCTAGGTTTCTCTCTGAATTTGTGCCGGAAATATGATCCTCTCAATGAATTTCTGGATGGAAGGTGAATCTTGCTCATCCAGCAAATTTATTATGGCATTTCGGACTACATTAGTATGGATATTATGTGTGCGTGTGGCAAGTGTGGGGAGTGGATGGAGTTCGAGGCGTGATCGGATGCATGATTACTGCTAAAGAAGCTGCAGGATTTGCCGCAAACCGGTGTATGGCATCCCGATGGCTGGAGGCGATACGTACGTGACAAGAATACGCAGTCAGAGGAGGAGCTATTCGACGCTCTCCAGTTCGTCGAGAAGGACAAAACTACACCAATTCCGATTGCACAACAAAACTTGGATTTGTTCTTCGACAACACAGCAAGTAAGTTTTTGATCAATTCCCATAAATTTCAATCGCGCTGCGAAACGCAAGTTCGCATTCCTTGACACACTGATGCATTAAACCAAAAAAGAACAGACAATCTGGAAAACAAATGATTGTGCATGACACATTGATGCAAAGCATCTATTTTAAACTTTATTGGTCGGTAATTTGTCTCTTATAATAAACGTTCTTCGATGATAAATTTACAACACAACGTCGGAATTGATCAAGTTATCTGATACCTAGTCTGATACCTAACAAAAATTAGGAGCGTAACCTGGCCAAATAATACGCACTGAGTAACCATATGAAAACTTGTATATATATAACAATGCCAAAATTTGTGGTGTAATACTCATTCGGTCGTATGAACCAAAGCGTCTGACAGTAACCGTAAGCTTGAAAAAAACTCAATTCCATGTTGAGAGGCACCTTTCTCAACGAGGGAAAAGGAATACTGTTCTGCACAGAAATCAAATTTTCCTGCAGAATTCTATTCATAAAATCTGATGTAGGTATATAGAAATCTGTTGGAAAATTTGGTTAGTGGCTTGGTGCATATAGGACCGATTGTATTTTTATCAAGATCCGCAAGATATGAAAGAACAAAATCGACATGCGTCTGTGTTGCGATGTTCAATAAATGCACAGAATGTTTGTATTTCAGTGGAATTCTTTTGGACCTCACTCACTTTTCTGAGGGAACGTGCCCGTGAATCTGGCAAACGTATTTCAATACACATCGACAGGTGTCGTCGATAGTCGGCGAAACTAACTCGAATTCCTGCACAAAAGGTATAAAATTACTACAATCTATTTATCTTTCATAACGAATTTTTCCAGTGGAGGAAGGATGGCTGAAGCGGGTGACAATCCCGGAAGCCATTTCAATGATAGAAGATAAAGATGATTACAACCGAGTGTTACGAGGAAACCCATTTGCTTCTTACCATCCGAGGAATAAGCCTTATCTTGATGTGAAGGATGAGAAAGGAGATGTTATAGCACGATTCTTGTACAAGTTCAATTCGAAAACAAGGGAAGGCGGCTACATTTTCTCCAGGGTGGAAGCACCAATATCTGGCAACGCCAAGTTTGTTTTGGTAAAGACGTTCTTGCATTACTTCTGGTTGTTAGAGTGAAATTAGGTTCATAGTTGTCTATGGTCTTAGAGGAACATTAGATCGATAGCTAACAACATGACATCATTGCACGCATACAATGAAGCCGCCGCCTCTTTAACAGCTGATGCCGTCAGTAAAGCTAATCTTGTAGATAAACACATTTGCCGATATTTTCAATGAGCACTCATGTTTTATTGTGACATCTTTTAATGATGTCAGTAACCCTTCAACATGTTCCGGGTCTTTTAATACCGAAAGAGCGACAAAATCGTATTCATATGATGACAATAAAATAATCTGAAAGTGAGCACTTTGTCACGTCTAAAAATCTTTGTCATGTCTAAGAATCTTTCCTTGAGTAAATCAGCAATTTTTGCCATTTTTTTAAACTGGCATAGATTTCGGGGTAATTCTATCGGCATGGTGCCGGTCTTCAAGTGGGTAAAAAATCTGATCCATTAAATTACCGACCTACATGCTAAAAGATCCTTGAATTTTTATCGGAGTACATACCCGCGAAATTCTTGCTTCTCGGAATCTGCTTCCACCTACTCAGTATGGGTTTGAGCCCGATTAATCCTGCAGACCGCAGTTGACCGCAGAAGGCCTTGTTTGCAATTGGATTCTTGTCAAATTGACGCAATTGCTATTTGACATGTCCATAGATGGACTTTGGGCGTGGTAGGGTTAACATAGGTACTCACCCTATGGCAATTGCTATTGTTTTATCCAATACTTTTGAAAAAGTACACAAACTTTGACTATTTATTAACTGTACAGTGCAGGTCTGAAAACGGTGCCATTCTATATACTAAAAACATCATAAATTTTGTATACCTGAGGACAGCAATCGATGCCAAAAAGTTCTTTTTTGGTAAAATCTATGCAATTTATTTCCCACATTTTGCAATAATTTGCATGCACATAATTTTCATGTATTTTGCAGGCACATACAGTATTCCCAATTAATCTGATTTCTGGTATTTTTGTGTTCGATGAAATCTGTTAAAAAATTTGCATTCTGAAGTTCTTGTGCATTTCGGCCTCAGTGATTAAGACACAATGAATCTTCCTTTTCCCGCATGTGCTCCACCTAACCACGAACCTCAAATTCATGTTGAGATGCCTACATGGAGCAAATAAACAAATTTTTTCACAAAAGTCTCGACAAAGTTTCACAAAAGCCGTTATCAATTCAGTTATCAATCAAAAAGTTATCAATTTCGAACGAAAAAGTCAGCAAAACTTTCGCAACTTAAACTTTGGACACATTGCGTTCATTACATCCTGAGGGAGAAAATGTCTGATCTGCGCAGATTAAAAGAAGTGTTACCACGGAATTCTTTAAATTTTCTTGTTCACATTATCACAGGGTATGTTCAAAGATGATTCGGTAAGGTTTGAAATCTATTACTGATTCGATCTTGTTCAAGTAAGATAGGAGAAAACGAATACGGGAAGCACAAGTCAAAACAAACATATCGCTCCCGGCCTAATGCTCTTGAATATTTTCCGGGTTTCGCTTTACTTACCTGTTTTTGTCGAATCTGCCATTCACCTGCCTTAATTGTGAATGGTGTCTAAAGAATTCGGAACCAGAAGCAGAAAAATGTGTAAAAATATTATTTAATGAGACGATAAAGCGCTGGGTGGACTAAAATGGCTTTTTATTTAATGAAGTTTCTTTTAAATTGTTCCCCTTTCCTTTCACCAGCAAAATTACAATCTCTTCTTTAACGTTCGGTGCACGTTGCACTGCTGCTCCTGAAGGATAATTGCAAATATCCCAAACTCGTGTCGCAGTGATCAGCGCGTCGGACTCGCAACTTGATGGCTGTAGAATCGTATCCCAGAAGGGACACGAGCATTTTCTTAAGCACAAATCATGTACTCGTCCTCCCTCGGTGAGACATGTTGAATAAGGTCGTAAAGGCAGGCCTAAGTGGCCAGTCGGTTAGGCCTTGAGATTGGACTTTAAGAAGGAGGTCCAGTGTGCAGCACAACATCGCGAACACCTTGCTCCAGGTCGAAGACAGATGCCATGCAGGTTACATGAACTCAACAGCCACTTAGTATTTCCAGCAGACACTCGACGTCGCTCATCCTGCGGCTTGGCTATACCATAAAGCCGGCAGTATCGTCCTGTAAGCTTGGTAACTGGAGCACTGGGTGCTGCAGCAGTTGTCCTCGAGAGATCGTGTTATGTCGGTACACCGTCGGTGTACCCAATTGGGAGTCTGGAGCGGTGGGTGCTGGAGTATCTCACTTTAGATGACATTTGACAGAACAGCGCCGTGACAATGTCTGACCCATCATCAGCAGAAGAGCTGCATGTATAGTGCAACGGAATAAACTTAATCACAGTAGCAGTGTCCGCTCAGTTGTGTCTGGTGTCATTTTACTGGAAAGGTTTCGCTTCTTGCGGTGTTTTTTCCTTGCAGCGTTTTTCCATGGTAAGAACACCCCGCATGGAAAAAAACACTGCAGGAAACGTAACTTAACCAGTAAAATGACACCAAACACAACTGAGCGGACACTGCTACTGTGATTAAATTTACCGTTACACAATACATAAGGTCAAACCAAGAAAATGAAGAAATGCGTTGCCTCCATTCTTGCACGGAAGTGTGCCTTCGATGCCGGTGTGGCTTTGAATACCTGGCTCTCTCGGCGGCCAAGATTAAGAGAAATGGGGACTCAATCTGGACACAATGGCACCTTTCCGAGACCACAATCCTCAAAACCAATCCATGCTATGCAATCTTGGTTTGCCGCCTTTTGTAAACTGGAAAATGGCATGGGACTGGCACTTAGACAGTCCAAATTGCCGGTCTACTTCTCTTACGGATTGTATAGGCATTATGCCGGCCACGTTCATCCTCAATTGCAATAACTTGACCGGCAAATAAAAATCGAACGGTCAACGACTGAAAGTTCAGACAGGTGAAACCAAACCGAAAATAAAAACTGCAAAAATCAAGCCAACACTACCATGTAAGGTTTCGAATGGCACTTCCTTGGACATAAAACCCACTGTAACTCGGGCGTCTACAGTGAAGAAGACGGATTGAACCGGTTGTCTGCAAAGTTCTTTCAGTTAATGTTTTGGGAAACGTTCTGTTCCGGAATTCAAATCTCCTCCAATCTTTTCCTCTCTCTTCCATTTGTTTTTGGGAACACTCATTTCAGCTGTCGGATTTAAACGACTTCACACAAATGCTCTGTTTCAATTGTCGGACGAAGATGTTTTCCGGAATATGTTCCGGGATTAAAGCCTTGGAAGAATGAGACGATGGCCAAACTTTTTCCTTACTTTTTGACTGGCATTTTTTCTGTAAAATTTTGATGATAAATAACAACTTAGCATTCTTTGCACTGGCATTTGTAGGCATTTAACTGTGCGTTATGTTAGATAACAAAATACATCTTATTACAAATTACGGTAGAGATTGTTAGTTTCTCGCGGGCTGTCTCTTGAGATTTTTAATCTCTGTGAGAAATTGACTCTTTTAAATTGTTCCTTTTTGATGATTTTTTTTTCTTAAAGCTAAACTTAGCTAAACTTAGCGTGCTTTGCATTAGCATTTGCAGGCATTTAACAGTATCGGATGCCGATGTTATGGACCAAATAGGTGAAAGAGCTCATTCATCGAAACTTGATGAGTTTAATAAGTCTGAAGCGGATGCAAAAGTTGTCACTCTGCTGCTTTTGCCGTGAAAAAAGAATAACTTCGTGAACCTGCTGAAAAAATCAAACTTTGAGACTGAGGCAGTCTGTGCTGCGGAAAGCTGAATGCTTATTGCACAACCAAAAATCAACAATTCTATTTTGATTGTAGACAAAGACGCGATTGTTCAAAAGCGAGCTGCTGCGGCTCTCGAAGGTAAGTTGAAATTATTGCGCTGAACGAAAATGCTCACTTCGCGAGGACTCTGTATTTGACCATTAAAATCGGTTGATTTTTTTACACACATCTGTTTGATAAATAATTTTAAGCAGAGCATTGACAAAATACGATGCAGGCAATATCTGCAAACAAAATAAGACGAGACTATTCTCTATGTTCGTAAAGGCCCCATTTTTTGCATGTAAACAAAGTAAAAGGAAATCCGTTCCTAACTACGCAGCTGTTAACTGGCCGGCTGTTAATACAATCCTACTGACAAATCCCTTGTTCCATGAGAACTTTAGCATCACCAGGTCAGTAAATGAAAATTGGTACACCCTTAAAAACACTCTTCTTTCAATTTTAAATTCCATTCCGGTAAAAAAATTTAAATGCAGGTCTAAGTTTCCCTGGGTCAATCTGAAATTGAGCAAGCTCCTCCTTCGTAAGAGACGTGCACATTCCAAATTCAAGCGCACTGGCAAACTGGCTGATCAGCATTCATACCGTAACCTTCGTATGCGGTGTTCAGATTTAAATGCAACCCTTTTCAATTCGTATATAAATAGCTCCCTTCAGGATAAATATTGCCGCAAATTTTGGAAGCACATAAGGTCCTTAAGGGAAAGCAGCGGAATTCCACCCCTAATTGCTGCCAATGGAAATCTGGTTTCTGGCCCTCAGGAAATTGCTAACGTTCTGAATGATCATTTTACCAGCGTTTTCCCCGCAACTCCAAGCAGACCCTCATCTGACGCGGCTTCTGACCCAAGTCATTTTGAAGAACCCCTTTTTCCAAAAGTTCACGCTGCAGGTATTGCGAAACTCATTGGGAAAATTAACCCCAATAAAGCTGTGGGCCCAGACGGCCTTCCCGGTCGCATGCTCAAAGAACTTTCTCCTGCCATGAGCACAATATTAACTGTACTTTTTTCACAGATATTTGCGCTTGGTGAGCTTCCTTCGGATTGGAAAAAAGCAATTGTGATCCCGATCAAGAAGAAAGACGTCCCTCCAAATAAACCCGATAGCTATCGTCCAATATCCCTCACTTGTACTTGTTCGAAAATCTTTGAACAGATACTTTCTACTGTTATTCACAAATTCCTCAGCGAAAACGACATCCTACACCCAAATCAGTTTGGTTTCCGCAAAAACATGTCCTGCGAAACGCAGGTCCTTCTTCTCGTCGATGAAATTGCCAGAAGTATGGACAGTGGAGTCCCAACGCACGCCATCTTCATCGATTTAAAGAAGGCCTTCGATTCTGTCCCCCATGACAAGTTGCTGGAAAAAATGAGGAGCTTAGGATTTCCTGTCTTTATTCTGAGACTGCTGGTCAGTTTTCTGAAAATCGAACACAAGTAGTTTCCATTAAGAATGAATTTTCTACTGAGTCCCCCGTCCAGTCTGGTGTGCCCCAGGGTAGCGTTCTTGGTCCGCTACTCTTTCTGATTTACATCAACGACATTTCATTTGGTCTTGCTTCCCATATTCGTCTGTTTGCTGACGACATTGTCATTTATCGGGCTGTTAGTTCCTCCCATGATACTCAGCATTTGCAATCGGACCTCGACCGTGTCTCCCAATGGTGCGACGCCTGGGGCATGCCGATTAACACTAACAAAACCAAGGCCATGATCTTTGCCAGACCATCCAAAACTTATGTTGTGAGTGACGTTGTCTATGAAATCAACACCCACCCCCTTGAAATTGTTAATCGCATTAAGTACCTTGGTGTTGTTCTCAGCTGCAATTTGACATGGCGAAACCACATCACTTATGTCTGCGATAAAGCCAGGAAAACCCTCGCTTTTATAAATCGAAACATGAGATTTTCCTCCCAAGAAGCGAAACTAAAAGCCTTCAAGACGATTATTTTGCCTGTGCTTGAATATGCTTGCGCTGTCTGGGATCCTGATTTCCAGCTTGAGATTTCTAAGCTTGAGGCAATTCAGAGACGAGCCTCTCGAGTTATTTTAAATGGCAGGAAATGCAAGTGATCTTTTCTGATCAACTTCTTCTGAATTGGCACCGTAAAAAGTACAAAGCTGACCATGAAATTCTGAGAATCCACCTTGTAAGTCGTGCAACATGGGTTCATGTCATTAAGCAGAAGCGAAAAAATTTAGTGATCAAATTTGCTCATACCTAGGATTTTCTGGCAGTGCATATGTGCGATATAATGAGCGGAGACCCCGGATGCTTGAGAAGCTGCAGCAAAAACAAAGTGTTGCTCTCAATTTCAGAAAGGAAATCGGCTCTGGATTCCAAGAAGAAGAAGACGGGTATGTTATATCATGGGGGTTTGGACTGATTTAATTCGCACGAATATATCTAAGAATCATATTTTGTGTGCTTCGAAACTATACATATCTTCGAAAGGTATCTATATGATAAAAATCGGATGCAATATATGATGGCGATTAGAAATACCAATTTATGTAGCTTTCCCACCAAATTATCAAGGCGATTTTTTTTTCTGATTTTTCTGAGAGCTTTCCGTACAAGACAGATTCCCATTCATTCTTGTTGCAAGCATATCTTGATTGCCTCGATTCAGAGAGCCTACACTGGGGCCAAAAACTTGAATGCAGCAAAGTTGGTTCACATCAGTTTCTCGATTAGGCTGGATTCTCTAAACACTCTTTTTTTCCTTCCTCTTATGTCCCCCCTTCTTTGACTGTGTCCAAACAACTTCATCGTCCCGCGAATACCTTGGTGTGAAAATTACCTGTCCTGGAAATGCATATCAGCTCCATTGAAGGAAATGCCAACTTCCCAATTCTCAATTCAGACGCCTTTTCAATTTTCACCACCCATCTAGGAAGTTCTCCACATTTCACTTGTCCGTCCTCTTGTTGAATATTCCTGCATAATTTGGGATACTTTCCAAACCTCTTTCACTCACGAACTTTAAAAAAACTCGGCGCGGAGCTGCTCTCTTTGTAAAAAACAAGTTTTCACCCAATTCCAGCGTCACTTCAATTCTTTCCTGTATGAATTGGCCACTGCTCTGAAAGCGTTCTCAGTTACGATTTTCAGCTCTGAGTAAAATGTCTTTGCTGGTCATGCAGCTGGCCATACCTGCCCGGTGCCTTTTCTGCTCCATCTTACCTCGATCATCGTGACCACGCTTCCAACACATTTAGTTTTTAGTAGTTTGAAATCGGCTTTTCTGGGCTTTAGTCGATCCAACAGTGTTTCAAAAGACTGGTGTTACATTTTTGAGATCTTTTTTTTTGCTTTCACATTACCTCTTCTTCTTTTTATCTTTCTTTAATGTTGTGCTCTGTGATTTTTTTGTTTTTGTTTTTGAATATTTCGCTTTTGAATTCATAAATGGGTGTGCATATAGTTGGCGTAATGGTGAGGACTTATACTTTGGTATGTCCTCGGTTGTGCTGTACTTCAGTTTGTTCAAGCCTGGTTCTGTATGCGCGTGTGACTGATACCTGTGACTGATACATCTGAAAAAGTAACTGAAATATTTTTTTCAGAAGTGGTCTAATGGCACCCTCTGCATCCTCTCAGGTCACAGCATGTGCATGCTATTTCTGAAAAAGGTTCAGAAAGCAAGACAATCGAGCACCATCTTAGCTCAGACGCTCAAAAGACTAGGTTCACGTGAAATGTGTTTATTCGTTGGTTAGTTTAATTGTGCAAAGCGTTTTAGGCATTAAAGTTGCCTGAACATGCCGCACATCATCCTATTCATCATTCCCACTTGCTTGAACATGTGTTGCTTTTTCCCAAATTGGACTGAATTCTCCATGCCAAACAGTCGAACAGCATCCAAAGAAAAGATAAAACAAATACTTTTAGGTTTTGTTTTCGTGGCTGTTTTGGTTATGGGGACCACGCTTTTGCGCTTTCTTCGCTGCACTTCATGCGCACTAGTGTAAGAAAATCCATTTTGTCCCTTCAAAACTGCAACAGCTTGACATTTTTAAAACGTCCACCAAAACCAAAATAACAGCAAAAAGATTTCGTTTCTCTTCTCATCGAATATTCAGTTCGGCTGTTTGGCTCGGAGTATCCACTCCATTTTGGGAAGAAGCATCATGCATCATAACTAACCAGGTTGAAGATGATGTCGTTCGACATATCGAGGAAACTATCATGCACAAAACACTCTGCAGAATCAAGTTAGTCACCAATAAACGCATTTCATTTTATTTTTTCTTTGGCACATCGGAGTTCAGAAGATGATCTTTTGTCTTGGTTTCTGGGCCCATTTCAGAAACAGCAAGCCCATGCTGTGGCCTGACGGGACGCAAAGGGTGCCGTTAGACCATTTCAGACTAATTGGAACCCTAAAAACATTGTAGAATAAAAAAATCCACGACAAATATTTAAGTTGCCTTTATACCACCTTGTATGTTCGCTCTGTTTACTTTTAAGACGAGATCCCCAGCAGATTCCTATGAAATTTCTTTACTTACATTCCTCCACATTGTTGCTTTCCTTACCTCTTCCATTTTCCCATTCTATTGTTAAAGTTAAATGCAGCTGAGTTCCTTCCTTCCGTTCCCCTTCACTTCCCACGCATAAGATGAACATTGCTGTTCCAAGATGATTATTGCCTGAAGGGCATGAAAACCTATGCACATCGTTTCCGATTACCTCACCTTGATAACTGGCAGGGGTTGTCGGAATTCCTGCAAGTTGGACTGAATCACCCCATACATACACTCTAATTCGAAAAGACTTACTTTAAGTCACTTTTCAAGGTACACTTTTCAGATACCCAACCATGACTTAATTTCAGAATCCAAATACAAATTAGGAGAACATTTAAGACAGGATTAAACATTTTCAGACGCTCTGTTAATATAAATATTCGTTCTTGTCTTAAACTAAGAGATTACAACAACTGCTGTAATCTTGAAGTAAGTTATGGGGGGTACCTGAAAAGTTTCCCCTGAAAAGTGACTGAAAGTAAGACGTTTTGAATCAGAGTGTAAAACAGAGAAATATGTCATGTTCAAATAACTTTCCCACATTTCAGCACGGAGCCTGAATGAGATATTGAAAAGTGCTGTTGAATCTGACAAAGACTTTGGAATTGATCAAAAGGTCAAGAGGGTGTCTTCGGGTAAGTGAGTATGTCCTGAAATTATGCAATAAGTCTTTTCCACCTGAAGAAGAAGTTATACGTCACAATTGAACGATTTGCGTAGCGTGCTGAATTATCATCAAGGTGGTCGCACATTATCCCGGAAATGTTCAAGGATTTTATTATCGGAAAATTTCTCTACTTCGGTGAAGTTTCGATTGCGACATATAAAATACCAGTTCGATAAATTATGAATAGGTGATTGTTGGCTGCTAGTGCTTGCAGGGGAGCTTTTCCGTTCCAGATCGATTTCAAGAATGTTCGATCACATCGAGAGCAACATGAGTTTGCGTCGTCAATTGCGGGTGAATTCTTTTCAGTGAAATATGGATTGGAGCCAATTCTTAACCATGACAGTAATCGAGTAGTTCTTCTCCGAAAAATCCTGGTAACACGCAAGTGCTTGATTAATATTCCATCTGGTTTTGCAAGTGTTCCTACGCCTCGTCGCAGCCAGCATGCCTTTCATATCTCTGCACCGCTAGTAAGTATTACTCAATACTATAACTCTTTTTTTCCGCGAACGATCCTTAACTGGAATTCTATCCCTGTAAACTCGTCGCTTATCATCTAAATGGCCACTGCGCGGGAAACATATCTGCCACTTCTAACCTAGTTCTTTTGATATTTTGTTGATTTTATCCGTGATTATCTAACGGCGACAATGTTCACCAATTAATGAGAATGTGGACTGATTTTTAATAAATACATAAATAAATAAATAAATAAATAATTAAATAAATAAATAAATAAATAAATAAATAAATAAATAAATAAATAAATAAATAAATAATTAAATAAATAAACCTGCTGCGAGCAACGCTTCGAAACAGCTGGGAAACTTTCGGAATTTTTTCGGAAGCGGTACCCGAAAAAATATGTCTGGCTTACAAGATTATCGCGCCGGACACGAGGTCACAATAGTGACACGAGGTCACGAGGTCACAATAGTAAATCAAAATTTTGAACCAACTGCCATTTCGACGCAAAACATCGTACTTAGTGCACCGGTTCTAGAAAGCTGTTATGAAGTTATTGTATTGATTGATTATGTTGTTATTATCACCTTGCTCAAGCTGTCAGTGTTGGCAAGAAGCTCTTGTTTAGTGACGAGGTGCAAGCGCAGAGGCCTGTTATTTAGGTTAAAGTGATTTCTATTGCAATAAAAAACCGAATAAGCACTGCACAACAAAAACACCTGATTTCATCAAAACGTTTAAGCTTTCCAAAAGATATCATAGTTGTCCTTCCAATTTATCCATTGTTCGTGCGCCAGAGGAAACATTTTCCAAGGAAAGGCAGAAGCGGCATTTTTCTCACTGTTTGTGTCATGGGCGATTGATTTTTCAATATAATATCAATCACATTCACATGGATGACGGCAACTAGTTTTGAAATTCTGGAATCTTGTTACTGCTTAGCGCACTGACGTGTTGCAGCCGGTAGGAAACGCATGCTGGAGATAACATTAGCTTTTCTGATGCCGCATAAAACAACATGCTATGGTCACGATGAAATTGTATACTTCGTGGGCAAGAACTCTGCGAATCTATAGCTTCAAGCATGTTTCGATGTCGGTGAGAGATATCCCATGATAAGTTTTATTATTCAATCTCAAAGTTTTTTACACAGACCTTATTCGGCAGGGAACGGAGTTTTCTGCATCAAATTCACTGACAAATAACTTCCTGAATACATAAAACACAGACGGAGTAGAAGTTGTTATGAACGATTTCGTTGCGGAAGCTGCGGTATGCATTGAAATCCGTATTTTTTTATTCAGTGCACGTTTTTCTTCAAGACCACAAAATTCATTTCTCCGTAAAGATTTCAGAGCCTTGGATGATATGGCTAAATCATTTGGGTCCCGAGCGAAAGGTAGGCGAAAAATATCAACTGGAGTAATTTTTCGTAGATATGTGCAAATATTCATCAAAAGTAATTATTCGTCAATCATTCATCAAAGTTATTGATCTTGTTGCTGTTTAAGATTTATACTTCTATAGTTTTTGATGGGCAAAACTTCCGAATTATGGAATTATCTGTGAGAAACAATTCGCCTCCGTTGGTTTTTCAACATCTTGCGTGGTATGCGTTTTGCTTAACCCTTTGTCTGTTATCGGCTTCCATGGAAGCCACCAAGATTCTTGCACCCCTCAACGTTTCTCAGGCAATGAATTTTAGCAAATAAATTAAACACTAAAATTTTGATTTCAGTCAACAGAGTAAAGGCAGACGTTTCTGAATTAGAAGTTTGGAAATTGCTAAAATAGAACGAATATGCCCGAATATTGACCCTGGACGTCAACATTGGAAAGCCGTTTACATGAGCTGTATTTTATGCGATATGATATCATCATACATTACCAATTCTGTACTGCATTGCCGAGTTTCCAAAAAAACAATTATGATTTCATTGTTGTTTCCATTGTACTAATTTCTCCCACAATCCCACAATCTACTCGTCACTAATTTTGGTACTAACGTTTTGGTACTAATTACGTTACTAACTCGGGACATCTCTAAGCGAATACGTGTATTGACGCTTTGTCGCGTGCCACAAGTCACGCAGGCTATAATGCAGTTAGTATAACAGTAAAACAATCCATTAACTGAAAAGAAAATTATGCATTTTTAATCTGAAATGATTTTTGATTCATTTTATCGCGGCTATTTTGGAAATTATGCTTGAAATTGTCGAAATTTGCATTTTTCAAGCAATGTGTAAGTTTGGTGCCATTTTGTAATCGGCTAATTTACAAGCACCATTTTCCGGTATGAAGTAAGCAGTCGATGCGACCACGACAACGAGTAAAAAACGAGAAAGTCATAAAATAAAAATAAAAACTCACAGAGGAGATATTTCGACGTGTCACCCCGCCATCGTCAGCTCAACTCGAAGATCTCCTCTGTGAGTTTTTTTTTATTTTGTGATATCTCGTTTTTTACTCGTTGACGTGGTCGTACGCATGGCTCCTTCATCAACAATATCGACCACTACCTACAAACATTTACATGTACAGTATTCCCAAAAGTCACTTGACAACCCCTGTATTTGCAGTTTTAATCTTAATTGGAAGGCTATTTTAGGATTTGGTTCAGAGGAACCGCGCAGGTGATATAAATTAAAAAACTTCAAACTTTGCGTTGCCCCTGCAAGCTCAATTCAAAACTTTTGGGGTTTAATTTTTTTGGGAATCTGTTTAAAGTTTGTGGTAGTGGTCTATTTTATAAGGACCATGCTACACCATAACAGTAAAAACAGATTCCAAAATAAAAAAAACCAAAAGTTTGATTGG
>JASGXE010017652.1:0-34679 GCA_030068105.1 Sinentomon sp. SZTP_YWyxl
GAACCAGATGTTGGAAAGGGGAGATGTGGAGACCGGGGTTGGAAAGACGAGATGTTGGAGACGGCGGAGGCGTTGGAAACGAAGAAGATGTTGGAGACAGCGGAGGTGTTGGAAACGACGGAGATGTTGGAGTCGCCGGAGGTATTGGAAACGGCGGAGGCAACGGCGGCCGAACATACAGAAGTATTGACGTAAAAATAACTTAATCTTAGCAAGTGTCCAGAGGAATAATCAAAACACAGTTTGTACATTTTGAACCACCCAGCTTGACCTGTGTTCGTATCGTGTTCAGTTCGAGTATTTCCCCGCTTCACCGCCCTTCTTCTGAAAAGAAGCTAAATCTCACATTGCGCCTTTCAAGCGGAAAGAAATTATTGCTGCCACTAGCGTTGTAGTGTTCTGCTACTCCTGGTAGGCATTAACCAATTTGCTGAAAGGGGTGCACAAGATAGGGACAAGGGAGCGCTGTTGGCCCATAATGATATAATTGTTTTGCCGAGGCATTTCAGTTCAACTGGCCAGAGACTGGAATGAAAGAAGTGCCGTTTGGCTGCAAATGTATTAGATCCTGCAACACTTTTGTCGCGATAACACAAACTCGTAGACTGAGGCCAGGGCGATAACAATATTATCAGGGCCCACATACCAATATAAGCAAGCTGCAATGCAATCGAAAGCAAGACAGTGTTTGTCTGCGGCATTTTATTGAAAACAGACGTCCCGTAGTGACATTTACGGCAACCCCGACCTCCTGGAAGGCCGATAATTTCATGAGAGAGATAAAGGATTTTTCGAAAAATAATTGGGGATGTTGCAGTTGTTGCTTCCCTTTGAGTGGATAACTGGACAGATTCGGGAGTTGGTCTCTGAAGCAGTGCCAGCAAAGCTTGTAAGAGTTATGGGAGGCGTATGGTAGTCTATAACCGCCTGGCCGACCACCCCGAGGAAATTGATTGTAAAGGCGGCACGGAACCAAATGCTTTCTCATCTTAGAAGCTGTTGGAGGAACAAACACATAAGTCTGCGATAAGATTGAATCGATGCATGATGCTCAAGAACGAAATGCATTAAATCATTCACTAAAGAGTTATGGCAAAGAAATCTAAGGATTTAAAATGTTTGGGGGCCTTCATGTTTCAGATAATGTGCAACAACCTTTTTGACTTGTGTTTTGCCTGATTTCCCCATATCAATTGCGTTATGGCTCGACAGAACCTGCGTTTAAACACCACCTATATGTAGGTATGAATATGCAGATTATTAAATTTTATTCTTCCATTTAAAATACTCTTTTTTATATTCTTTTATGTATTCCTTTTTTGGTGCGAGTTCCCATGCATATTCAGGGTAGATCAAAAGTCCCTGATGGACAACGGCTCAATGGGCATGCTTCTACGATCACATGATTTTTTTGCGCAGGTCGTTGTGCAAAAAAAAGGATGCGTTGTTATCTAGACGTAATTCACTAAACTGAGGTTTCACGAATTTTTGGAAATGTTGTTAAACAACTGTGGAATTGTTTGAAAATTAATTTGGAAATTTGAGCAAAGTTTAGAGTTTGTGCGAGGTATGAAATTTAACCATTTCTGAAAGCAGAATTTAGATTTTTGGCTTTTCTTTCGCAAATTAGGTATGCTACATTTTATAGCTCTATAGCCCTTTTGTGCTGAAATTAATCTAGATGGAAGAAATCGGGGTTTTCAAACTTCTTCGCACCCATCATTGTAGGCACACATTGCGCAGTTTTCACATTGGAAAATCATTGTAATTCTATCACTTCAGTGGAATGACTGCAGAAGTCTGGCATAAAATAGTCAAACACACATGGAATCTCTGAACACGAGAAGTGCACTGCTCGGGAGCAAAGTGCTTGCAGATGCAATTTCTCACACAGAGTTTAGGAAAAGCCATACACCATTGCGGTATTTGTGGGCTCCTTTGCCCATGCTGAACAAATAAAAGGAAACTTTTCTCAGGGAACTGCAGGGGACGAGTAATTTGTTTTGAATACCTACGCGTTTAATGCGAATATTTTGTTGCAAAATTATGACTGGAATCCCACAATGTCCTCAAAGCCTTTCCTGCAGCTCAACGTCGACATTGTGTGAACTCACAAATCGAACCATGTCACAACGCAGAAGTGTGCAGACAAACAGCTGACCAGAGTTGTCACTTGCCGAACATTTTTGTATACATTGCAGTGTGCCGAAGAAGATGCCGCGGATCACACTGAAATGTCATTGAGTTCCATGTCCAAGTCAAAAGAAATTATAGGAAATGCCCGCCTAAAATCAGAGAGTTAGCTCATACGAAGTCGCTTGTTCGTCCCACACTGGAGTATGCGTCTGCGGCTTGGGATCCCCGCTTCGACACTCAATTACTTGCAATTGAGCGAGTGCAGCGTAGATCTGCTCGGTTTGTTTCAGGCGATTGTCGAAGTCGGAGCAGCGTATCACAAATGATTAAAAATCTGGAATGGGCAAGCCTCTCCGAAAGAAGAATGATTTCGAGACTTATTACACTTTTATGATCCTCCAAGGAAATGGTGGATGGGGTGAGATGCTCCCACTCATTCAAAAGCCGACCTTTTACTCGAGGAACGATCACCCTTTCAAGGTTCGCACCATTACTTTTAAAAAGGACGTGGGGAAATATTCTTTTCTTGGCCGTACCTGTCCAAACTGGAATAAACTACCTGCTGCAATATTTTCCCACCCTCTGAACGTAAATACCTTCAGACGTCGACTGGGGGCTCATTTTTTGAAGAGTACGTAGTCCATGTCCCTCTTAACTTTCTCCTTGGTATGAAATTCAAGAAAACCTGCTTCCTTGCACTTTTATTTGAAACGTTGGTTGTACATAATCTGTGTATGTATATCAATGTAAATTTGTTCGGAGGAAACTCCGCAAATATAATTCAATTCAATTCAAGTTCATCAGATCAGTTTCTTTTCCAACATCATTTCCAGAGAATAAAATAAAATGTATGTGCTTAAATTCAAAGAGCCTATACAGGGTCCGCGAAAAACCATAAATATGGAGAAAAAATCAACAAATTTCATGTTAATTCAGGGAAACCATACGTCCAATTTCGACGGGGTGTTGATCCAGTTTCATGTTTGTGCACGAATGTCACGCATTTTTGCGGCGCATGTTCCAAGCATGAAATGAAAAAGTCATTTTCCAACTGTTAAAGGCCAAATGTGAAATCAGGTCCAGAAATTGACTCAGATCACCTGCAGTGCGGCGAAACTACTCGTACATGCTTTTGGTGCAGCAGAAACTGTTTATTTCTGCACAGGAACAATTATATGAAACAGTGAACAGGCAGATTTGACCTCCAATTCACGAACGTCACACACACGGCGATACAACGCCATGATAAAGTCTAATTTTTTCAATGAAATTATGCAGCAAAATACAATCTTTACACACTCGTGTGTGTGCATTTATGACAAATGGCACGGAACCATTAGATATACTTGAATAACGAATATAGATATTGCAAAAGTTCTGAAATGCAGGATAATAATTGTGAACAATGAAACTGCGCTCACAAATTAAGGTTGTTCTGGTTGATTTGGGAATTCTACGAATATTTACGACTTTAATCTATTTCCCAAGGGGGCAAAACCACATGCATGCATCAGAAATTGTGACACAAAACGACGCAACAGAAACACAACGTGATTTTACAGAAAAACGCGATAAAACCAAGACTATCGCATGCAATGTGCCATTGCAGGAAACTCCCTATCAAATATCGCTTCTCCGTGGAGAATTGCCCCAGTTTAACTCATCCGTCCAGTCAAATGAATACGATAATATCATTTCAATTGTGCCTCCATATGCAAAAGCTCCAAATTTTACATTATTTTCCACAGGTCCCAGACAGGTAATCCAAAGATTTCAGCCAACCCAAGTCCGCTTAAATTCGCCCCCATCATGAAAGGAATCATCCTTCGGCGAAAAATATCTGTTTCAAGGGAGGATTCCTTAAATTATTTAAAAGTTGCTGCAAGCCATATGGTTTTTCGAAAGTGCGGAGGAACAATCCCAAAATCCAATCATCGTTTTTCAAAACATCAACCACCATACATGTTTGTGTGGCCTAAACTTCCGACCGAAAAAGTTCGTTTTTAAAATGTCATCGCCAGTTCTCCCGAATCTTCATTCTGCATCCTGACAAGCTATTATGTGATCTTATTTTAACTTTTTCTGGCTATACGTACATGCTATGGAGTATGCCAACATTTCTGCTTCTGTTTCTGAGCAATTGTCGTTACTTGTTCTTACGCGTTATTGTTGATGTTCATTGGGTTTTCGCATATTTCTCTCATATCCTATAAATTTAACTGTTCATGTACGAAAGTGTATCATGTATTTCATTCTACTTGTACTGTACGATAAACGGTACTCTCTAAACATGATATTTCGGTATGGAACACCTTGGGAACATCTTTTTTAACATGGGCGTGTTCTTTTCTAGACATTGTTTGGAACACGTGTGTGTCCTTGGAACACCATTTTTCCTGTCACAAATTTGGAACACATGAGCGATTTGGAACACACGGAGTGCTCCCATCGGAGCCCATGTTAAAAAAGATGTTCCCAAGGTGTTCCATACCGAATCCTCATGTTTAACCCCATGTTTAAGCCTCATGTGTAACATCCTTAAAGTCCCAACAAATTCAATTCAATTTTAGCTGTGTCGAATTCCACGTTGAAATTTTGGTGCTTTTACCAGCGAAAAGCAGAGATTTCAGACAATTTTTAGCAATGTCTGTTGAAGCTTTTTCGTGTGGAAAGAGGGCAGTAGGTATACGTCAATTTTAGATTTTTCACAGTGCAGTCGAGAACGAAATTCCATTATACGTTAAAAAAGTGACGCTTTCTTTCGCGGCAATGAAGAGAGAGTGACAGTTTTGAGCAATGATTTTTTATGACACACGGGTGACGAAACCATTGGAATTGAATGGGAGAATATTTGTATGATGAAATTGGATGCTTGCTGAGATTGTGGCTTTCGAGATGGAAAAGGCTGCTGAAAACGAGTAGGTATATTTTGATGTGTTAAAACTAAAGAATCGAAAATGGACAGATGAGCAAATGGGTTTTAAAGTGATGTCAAGCAGCTTTTCGATCGAAGTGGAATTGAGAAAATCGATTTTGTGTGATGTGCATTACAGCTTTCGGAATGAAAAATGGTAGCAGAAAGCGAAAATCGGTCTGAAGAAATGATTGTGTTGCCGTTTGCAGCCATTGCAAATGTGAAAAATGATGAAATAATGAATGCGGGGTTTGTGTGAGCAGCAACTTTTGAACGAGAAAAGTGGAATTGGCTCAGTAAAAACCGTGTGTTGCAGCGTTGTGGATGATGGACATGAGGAGGTCATACGAAAATCCGTTATAAGTATAGGTGGACTTTGCAGCTTGATTTGAACGGAAGCCGTTTCGTTTATCAAGCTGTCAGTTTTGTCGTTGTCATGTTACAGTTTGGGTAATCGACGAATGTGATCCGTCAGAATTTGTTTGGTCGCCCCTCAGTCAACTTGCGACTTTTGCACGCAACTGTTCAATTTATGTAATCGGCTATGAGCAGTAGATAATCATTCGTAATCATTCACGTAACCTGCTACCCGTATCAGGTCGCAATTTCAGGATCCCTCTCCCAGCCGACTTTGCATAAACACACTAAAATTCGCATTTTTCGGCGCATTTGCACATACGTATATATGGTGAAGAAAAACCCATGGTCAATCTTTGGGCACAGTCTCCACAATCGAAACCATTACTCATTCTCTTTCACATAGGCTTGGATGTTCGCGATGAACGCGATTTTTTGACAATGTTCAGGAGTTCAGGATACCCACTTGAGAAGCAGCATCATTTGAAGTTCCTCTCATCCAAACATGGAGAATAACCCCATAATGACGTCATCGAGCATGGTTAATTTTTTTAGTTCTGCGGGGCCCAGCGCCAGCAGCTGAAAGTGGCGCGACGCAAATGAGAACCAAATTGGGCAGAAAGGTCATTCCAAACCCGAAAAATGGGTGAGGAAAAGTGCAAAATGACGTTTAAAAAATGCAAGTCGTGTATCGACGTGGATACAAAGTTTTAGTCAAATGCAAACAATAGCGACAAAAGCAGGAGTAAAAAAGGTAAACATACCCAGTCAGTTTACGATTACGTATCGTCAGGCACTTGTTGCAAATAAGTGTCAATAACACTGATGAAGTCATATAGCAATGAGCGTGTAGTTTAAGATTGAGGCAAAAATGCATGAAATAACAAAGTACCAAGCCCAGAGAAGGTACGATCACCGGAAGTTCCATGGAAGTTCCATGCAGAAGTTCACCGGAAGTTGCATGCATAAGATCAAAATCCGTTATAGGTATAGGCACTTACCTTCGGAAAAAGCTTCCACCGGTGCACCGGTGGAAGTCGTTCCACCACAGAGCCACAGAGCATTATTCAAATTTGCACTGACAATGCGCAGTTGTGGAAAGTTTGAGTGATGTCGAAACTCTATATGGTGTGTGCTTTGCTAACCATAAAAACATGCGGATTGCAAAATTGGCCCAGACACGCATCATGAGGAACAGTTTTCACACCATCAGAAAGCTTTTTGCATGTGCGAAATTTGACGATCTTATTCCGAATTTTAATCATCCTGTGAAACTGACCCGTTCCTCTATGGACACTGGCCGCCACAAGTTATCGAACATTATAGGAGAAATATTAAGGTCATGAGCAATTCAGGCACCATTCAATTTCTGCAGGGCTTGTTTCAAACTCAAGCGTTGCACGGTTGTCGTGGGTTTTGCGGCAGTTTCGATGCCATTTAGACGAGTAGAGCTTAATTAACGCATGTGCTCGAAGAGCGAATCGATTATGAACGCACGCTCGATAATGAACGCACACTCGTATGTTCGAAGGAGACTGGAGGGCAGTGTATAAATGAATAAATTCTTGTTAGTTCCCGCTTTTAAACAGTTCTTTAATAGAGCAGAAAAGCTTTGTCACATGATTCCGCAACTGTTAATCATTGTTTTGTGCCAATTTCCTTTGCGATGGCCCGCATCTTTAATGGCAATTGGCAAGTTTCCGATCATTTGATGTGTGTGAGAACCATTTTAAGACTGCATGGGATAGTTACTTTTAATTTCTAAGTACCTTGTATCACGAGAAACTGTCTTATGTGACTGTCAGAGTGCGTACACTTAAGTGCAACCGTCAACACTTTTAAAGTTCAAGTTTTTGAAAACGGCACACACGAAAAAAGGCTCCGGACATCATGTCCACTTTAAAAAATGCCCACGATATTAATTTAATCTAAATCCAGTCCGCATACAGTGCAAAATTTGGCTCAAGTTGTTTTGACAGGATGGTATCTATTCGCTATTAAGAGTTTTAATGTACTCGTACAGCCACCGTTTTTCCATGCTGTTTGAAAACCCCGCCATTTCTGTTTTGAAACTTAGCCGTGGGACCCCACTGTTTGCGCCATTCGATTACAGGTGTCTCCCTCTTGCAGTTGGGCTGATATCCAAGTCTAGGAACACAGTGCAAATTAATCAACGTGTTGTGTTCAACAGGACTGACAACGCATGCTCACGATGAACACAAACACAAAACGGTCTTAAGTGAAAAACCATGTTTTGCGACTGGACGGTTTTCCAATGTGGTGTGGCCGGAAGAATTGGCTCACATCCTCCGACCAACAACTAGTCAACAACAACTGCGCTAACTGGGTGCAAATGAGACAGGTTCGAAGCACGTTTCAGAGCTTCTATGATCCGATGTTGACCAGGTGTTGACAATGTGCTGTGCGTCCTACACGACGCTCAGATGCCCTCAACCCATGTCACGAAGGAGAAAATCTTCCCTTGAGAGAGGCACAAAGAATTAGCAGGACGGTTGTGGGATACTTGTGCAACCAAAAAACTTTTTGTCCCTTCACGCAATCCTTTAGCTGCCAATCGGTCGATTCTCCAATGCAGGCCAGACCTCAAAATTCGTTCTGACCAACCATGGGTGGAGCTTTCTCCGACAAAACCTTCTCCCGGAAATTTTGCGCACTCTGTTGTTGCGCCAGAGAAACACATGTTCAGCAAGGATCTTCATATCATATCGGGCCTGCTGTCGAATTGTCCGACAGATAAGACAAAGCAGCAAAACGTCTTATGAGGCAGAGATGATGAGCATTTTAGGAATAATGTGACTCGAGCAGATGAAATAATGCGAGTTCGGTTACACGGGTATCTATGTGCCCCAAATTTGTGGGCCTCAAAAAACTTCAAACATTGCGGTCATCCATTGTATAGAGCACAGAAACAATAATGACTCCATCATCCAATGAAGGTATACTTTTGAAGAAAGAGAGTCATTATTATTTCTGTGACTGTACACATGTTACATAGCATTGTGGACCGAAACATGGTTGTCTCTGAACATGTTCAGTTTTGAGCTTTATTTGGCATAGGTGTTCCTTTATTTCGCTTATTCACTGGCTAATGGATATGGGCACATTGTAAAACCGAGGATTTGATTGTGATGCGAGCGAATGGTCTTCCTGCGATGGCCTAATGGATTTTCTTGTTGATTACCACGCGATACAATTCTCTATCTTGTTTGGAGTACGCTGCGCGCGTTCTTATAGAGTTTGTACTTGTTAATGGAATCCATGTTTCTTTAAAACATTGCGATCATCAACGGAACTTTGTGTGAGTCTTGATGCACTCTCAATTTCATATCATTGCAAGAAACCTTTGCTTTGGAAGCGTTAAATTCGGGAATACCCAACTGTATATTTTGGAGGTGCTGACCTCCCATTTCTGTGAATTGTGCACGAATTTCCCACTGTTCAATATCATCGAATATCGGCCGAAATGTTTGTCAATTTACCAAATTAGCAACCACTTTTTCCCGGTTCTGAGTTCGATGTCGCCCATGATTTCTGTTCATCCCAGTGATGCTTCACATAAAAAAGGCACATTTGTGCTGACTCCAAATGGATCTAAAGAGTCTGTGAATAAAACATTTTTTCTGGAAAAGGACATAAATCCATGATTATGCCGTTGTTCCTAGAAAAGTATGGAAACATAAAAATGGAATTATGCCCTTTTTCCCAAAACAGATTCATTGCCGTTTCATCTCTCAGGCATGCCCAAATTTGTGAACGATAATTTTCTTAGGCCAATTGTATGGCAGGAGTTCCTTTGCTTTTCGCTGTAGTTCTTTGCGGATAATGAATGTGCAAGGTGAATATGGGATTCAGACATGCAGTGTTTGCTCCACGGTGAAACTCGCAAAGAGACTGCTTAAAAAAGGTTTCAATAAAAGTGACTCTCTGTTATCAAGGTCGTACTGCTAGATGCATGTGTCATTCTTCAGTGACTAAACGTCCGTAAAGATCGTCTCGATTTGCTTCCAAGCGGTTCAACAACTTAACGGTGTGATCAGCTCTTTGTGCCATGTGCTCTGGCAGTAACGTCCTATACAGGGTGGCCCAAAAAAAGGTAACCCAAAGTGCCAGGTTTACTCCTGCAGGTTTTGCATGGTTTAAAAATGTGTTTTCAGTCTTTTTTGTCAAGGTGCTCTTATTAGGTGTTGCACACCACAAAAATATGGAATGGGGCAATGGTGGTGCAGTGTGTTGGATGTTTTTGCTGTTGATGTGCATCAATCTAGAAACTTCATCCTGTGGACACATGCATGCGGTTGGCCAGTCCAGCATTCGGAAAGCCAGTGCTGCCTTTGAAGTAGATTTTAACAGCTCTGTCTCATTCAGACAGAAATTATTGCATCTGGGAGCCACCTGCCATGCTTTCGGTTCGGTCCGAATTCAAAATCATGACCGCTCTGGCTACCCTCGGACACGGACGAATGAAACAAATGCCATTACAGTCGTCCAGGAAGCCGAGCTACGTCCATAAAGTCTTCCCCGAGTGAAGCGCGAATTAGAACTCCCGGAGTCACGTTTACAGTATGGATCTTGTAGCAGGTTGAGGCATTCTCCCAATTCAAACGTTGCAGGTTGTGATGCCCTCCACAATGTCTCTGCGAGCTGTTCTTCTGCAAACAACTCATTGCTATGAAGGAGCATTAAATCCAGAACTTTCCACTCAAACACTGCTGGGTCAGCGACGAAAGTTACAGTGATTTCTTGGGGGCGACGTAAAAGAAAGCAGTTTTTGGAGCACCTGATGTTCACGCACCCTTCTGGATTCGTGGCAAAAAATCATTCACTTGTGACTTAATCGGAAATTATTCAACCGGTAAATCTCCAATTGGTGATGGACAACTTCAGATAATGTGTGCAACAGTGAGAGATGCTGAAGGCTACCATTTCGAACATCTTGTCAATAGCAGCATAGCAGCCACAAAATTCTTGAAAAAGAGAACCTCGAATGTCCGGAAAAGACCACACAATCGCGTGGTTTTAAAGTTGTTTTGCTTGAATAAAAATTGACACTACTTTTGGCTTCAAACTTTCGGTTACCTTTTTTTGGGCCACCCTGTATATCATGGGCTAGGCCAATGGAGAAGTCTCTGTCTCAATGGAGAAGTTGGTCCTGGGCACCCAAACCGACAGCTTGCTCAATTATTGGAGATACTCTTGTATTCGTATAGAATTGAATGAGCTGAGCTCACGGAGATGCCGAGTCGTGTGACTGTCTGACACCCGTTGGTCTTCTTCCACGATTGTCTGAACAACAGCTTCCTCAGAAGTTGAGGTGGAGGACCTTCCACATCTGGGACTGTCTTCAAGTCCCTCCTGTCCTTCCTTTTAGCGCTTCATCAAATTATACTCGTATTCCGCGGATTTTTCGGAGCCCAAAAACTGAAAGATGGCGTTTGAACTCCTGCCTAGTTTGGTCAAAAACGTTTTCATATTCGCTCGAATCACAAATTTGACGTTATCCATCTCTGCCTAAACAAGAGCAATGGAAAACAAAGCTCATAGTGATCCAAATCAGCTGAAAATTGGCCACAAAAAGGAAAAAGCAGTGGCAACCAAGGTAAGCCGAAATGGGAGGAAGCAGTTTCCGGACTCGCAAGTAGTGATGTCCCTCCGGGAACTTTTCGAATGACCTTCGTATGGAGAGTGACTTCTGGTGGCCGACATAATTTCATTTCTCCATACGTGTGCAAGAAACCGTGCGGACACAGCGTTTTGATCAGCTTTCAACTTGACAGGCCAGACAAAGATTCCACTTTGGATTTGATGCTGAAAAGGCAGTCATCTGGGAAAAACGAATTTTGCAATATAGAAAAAATTGGGTAAATAAGTTATTTTGAATTGAATTGAAATTCTGTGGAGTTTTCTGCTTATCATCAATGCAGATGATGAAAAGTAATGGTCCTAAGATTCTACCCTGGGGAACCCCTGATGTGACTGAAGGGGATCTGATAAGTGCTCACCAATTCTGACACAATGAGAACGAGCGGAGAGATAGCCCGTCACCCAGTTAATAGTTGTTTTGTCTGCTTTTCAAGAAGCTCCAACTTTCTAACCAAGAGTCTGTGGTTAATCATATCAAAGGCCTTGGAGAAATCAACAGCGTTAGCGTCGACCTTGAAATTGCGGCCAAAAGACACTGCTAGGTCATGCATAAACCCGTAAGCAGAGCAGCACATGAGAAACCCTGCCAAAAACTGTGTTGAGCGTCAGTAACCAGGGAGAAACTTTCCAGGAATCCTCTGATGTGTTTAGCATGATAAACTCAAGAATTTTAGAGCATGATATTTAGAAAATATATTGGCCTGTATAGTTGGCTGCTGCGGAACGACCTCCCTTTTTAAATACCGGGATGATCACGCAGAGCGTTTCCAACATGCTGGAATGTTCCCTTCCTGCATTGAAAATAATAACCAGAAATTTAGAAGCGATGTGTGTGGAATTAACTTGAGAAACTTTACACCCATACGGGGTCTGGTCACTCGCTTTTCTTTTATTCTATGCGTTTGATTCTGTTTATTTACCAAGATTCAGTGACAAGCATATGCAAAAAGCAAGTGACATTTTTGTCTGTTCGCAACGACATTTTATTTTTGGCACTGTTTCGTCACTTCTGGCATGACAAATGTTTCCTTTTGGCTATACTGTGCATCATTTAGCCTACCTGTTTGCTCTGTAACTTTTATTAAGTACTCTCCCGTGCACAACATCAAGGATTTTTCATTTTTGACCGACTGATTTCACATAGTTTTTTTTTTATATTCTATGCTTGATGTTAGTTGCCGCGGTCTTCTTTTCATTGAGAACCAAAATGCTGGCGCTTTTTGCATTTTTTGCATCACTTTCATGACTTTCATTCCATTGAAGCATTTCTTGTTTGTATCATCTGGTAAATCGTCAGACATGCTTCATGCTCATTTCAGAGTGAAAAATTCTGTTGGACCTTCAGCATTTGACGGTCTTCCGATCAAAATCGGCCTTTCTCTGCTTCAGCAGCCAAAGCGTCTTCTTGTTCCACGAACCCAACTGGCCAAAGCAAACTTATCTCTGAGGCATTTACGAATATCCATCCCATCTTATAATCACTCTATAATATACCTGTTGGTATAGACAGCACATATCTTTCCCTAATTAGATCATAAATACCTTCCAAACAGCCCATTAGGCCGTGATTGTGCCCGGAGCTACATAAGCGTCTCTCTCGTGTTTCTCCTTGTTCCGTTGTGCTGCGCTGGTGTCGTGTCGCTCTAGACGAATACAACAGGTCTCAAAGGAAAAGGGTTTGTTTGCGTTCGCAATTTGAGCATGTCTTATTTTATTGGGGCTTGTTATAGACTTGCATATATCGTAGACTCCTATCCGAATAGTTACACGGGAAAGTTCTTCAAACGCAACTCGAGTTGGGTATGAAAGTTTTGAGGGACGCAGACTAATGGCGTCTGTTCACGAATACCCTTTCCTCTAATACAGGTTTTAACATCGGTTTGAAAAGTACTGACCGTGTATACTCAAGGAGATAAGCGGGCAAGATAAAGGGCTATTTAGGCTGGTCTGTATTCTTCGCGGTGTCATGTCAACTCTAGAATTAGACCATCAAACCCGGTTCATTAGCGCATTTTAATGACTTGTTGAGCTTACAGAGACAGAGACGCCCGTTGCTGTTATCTAGTGAACTCAGAGGAGCGGAAAATATTTGGGGTGTTGCCGTTGGATTATTGTTGAGATTTCATGTCTGTCTGTGTTCCAACATGGGTATGTATGATATCATGGAATCGAGGATCTCATGATTTGTTTGAGGGTATTAGAAATTTCCGATTGAAAAAAGCACGGGGCGATGAGGAATCGACACAGTTTTGTTCAGATTGCGAACAATTTGGTTCAATCATTTAGTTCGGAATTTGCGTCGATTCTTTGCAAGCCTCCACAATCTGCTGAACTTTGAACAGAACTATAGGAATCTAGAACTAGGTTATCTGCAGGGATTTAGAAAACTCCTTGTACGACATGCCTATTCCTGGTTTGACGACGTTCGGGACTGTGCAATGGTGCAAGGATTTTAAACGTATTTTTGACATGGAAATAACCTGGTTACAGGGCATTGCGTGCTTGTCATCAAGTCAAACAATCAGATAACGAGTGGTTACTTTACGATGGAGCATTTCTAGCTTGTCTGGAATTGGCTGCGCTCCGGGCAGACTAGGCGTGGCCATGCCCCTTGACGGGACACAGCCGAGAATATAGCCTTCGTTCGTTGATAAGCGATAGGCTGTTTTCTGGCAAGGAATATGGCCGACTTTTCTAACAGCAATATTCGAAGGTATTTTCATCGGGCTAATTAACCTGCAGTGTTCTATTTTAATTGTTTGTATTGTTTGTTTGTCTTGTAGGTATGTGGACTTTTAAAAGGTATTTTTGCTCTCTTTGCTAGGGAACGCAAGTCAATAAAGAGAGACAGATTTAGAATGTAATTGAGCAAATGGAGAACAAACCTGCGGTCTTTTAACTTGAATATGCAGTCATGCATGGCTGTGATCGCTCACAAGGTAACAGCAGTAGGCTATGCTGTGACCGTTTGAGCGGTCGGTTCATGCTTCAACTGTCCAATGCCGTCCAACTGGCCAATTATTGCGCGCATAAATCTGAATGGCGTCACTTGCATGAGAATTAGTGACATGTGAGTATCGGTCACATCTGGTAGATTGGCCACAAAACATAAGCGTGTTTTGGGTTGATGAGTCCATGCGCAGATGACCTCTGGAAATCAGAGCAAAATTGTCTGCATTTCTACAAAGGGGACTTTTTTCGCGCAGGATCCTAAGACATTCCTGCGTTTAGGGATCCTGTGCCCAAAAACATTGATTCATTGTGTTCCTCGCGAACTTTCGGAAGATAGAATTTATGGAACGCCCTTCGCAACACAAACAAATGTGTTCTAGCAATAGACACATGTTCCAAAATTTTGGAGTTCTATTGATGTCCTCCAATAATCTATCGTCGACTTGGAAGATTGGCCACATTAAATCTTTCGAAAAAAACTTCTAAAACAGATCTATGTATTTTTGTCTGCTGTGGCATAAAACCATGGTACAAAAGTTGACTTTGAGCTTAGTTTTTGAGTTTGCCAGTGATTGTGCCTTTTGCATTCCCGCATTCTTCATTGATCCATCATGCACCATTACCAGATCATTTTCAAAAATAGTGCGTCAAATTCGAAATATTCCACTGCACTCTTCCATAAAAGATTCTCGAGATATCCTGGGACCAGGACAAGTTGATCCTCCATCCAAGCGAGTATTTCCCTCAGCATGAAAAGGAAGGGAAGCAAAGAGCCCTATGATAAAATGCCTTTCTCGAAAACATCTCAACTCCTTCAAGTAAAAAGTTAGCAGTGCGAAAATTAAACGCAGCATAATGACCTTTAGAAACTTTATCAACAATGACACACGCATCGTGTTTTCAGTATGGTTTGTGTATATGCGGGATCATTCGCATGAAGCAGTTTACGGCCGGAACGCCCTGCACTTCTTTTGTTTGCTGCCTTTATGTTATATCTCTAACAGCCTGGCCATCCGGAAGAAAGCTCCAGTCCAGATTCTGAAATTACTGAAATAACACTATAACACTAACAGAGCAATTTTCAGCCTCTTTAACCGACGCCCTATGGTCTTGGTCTTGCGTTTGGCTGACCACAGAAATAAAGGAGAATGGGCTTACTTCCTGAGGCATAATTTGCACGGCCTGCAGGAGTAGTAAATTAGCCGCTATATCAGGTCTATACCTATAGCTGCAGATGCAAGAGGGCAAAGGCAAACAAGGATCAGGCGAATGGCTGAAAGGAACTGAAGCAAATGGACTAACAAGGGCTTAAAACAGATGTTAAATTGCTGGAAAACGAATGGGCCATTATCCTAAGTTAGTCAAAAGTTTGAGGCGCTCGTTATTGCTTTTTGTTTGTAAGCTCTGTTGCTTGACCAGCACTCGGCGTATAGGGTTTAAAGGACGCAGTATAGATGCCCACATGGGCGCCCTCGTTCGGCCGAAAAGGCCACCCGAAATAAAACTCATACAATACGTCCGGTTCAACCACAGCAACTCATTCCTGCCACTGGCTGTTTCAAAAACACTTATTAATCAACCTTCTTCGTGATCA
Source organism: Sinentomon sp. SZTP_YWyxl (assembly GCA_030068105.1). Classification (NCBI taxonomy): domain Eukaryota; kingdom Metazoa; phylum Arthropoda; class Protura; order Sinentomata; family Sinentomidae; genus Sinentomon; species Sinentomon sp. SZTP_YWyxl. The sequence goes on from JASGXE010017652.1 coordinate 15,615, forward strand.
ACCACTAATTTCAAATCCCCGACAGCTTATAGAAAAATCACTCCAATCTATTTTGAAGCAGCTTTTAGCCCTGAAGGTTCACTGATACTCCAGCAGTTGGGAACTAATGTTTCCGATCTGAGGTTTCGCAGAAATTCTCAGCAAACCCCAACGAAAACTTGGCACTGTTTTTCATCTTGCTCCAGCGTTGGCAAAATAGCCTAACTTCAAGGGGTATGAATCCAGTTCCAGCGGAAACTCCGATGGTTTGAAATAGGGACGGAAGAGTCCAGAATCAAACAAGCCCTGGAACGTTGTGGAAATTTTAAAGAAGATCTGACAAAACAGGGGACACCTCATTTCAACAGGGCTTGACGCAACTTCACGCCTCACACGAGTGTCATGATGTTTTGCGGGGCATGTTGTCAATGATTCTACGTATATTGCGCCTGAGTTCATTATGAACTCCAAATATGTGAAGGAATGAACTCCTAAAAAAATGAACTCCAAATAATGAACTGCTATACATGAAGAATTTTGGCAAGGAGTGCTTGGTCCTTTTCTAAATGGGCCACCTGATCAGGTGATGAATGGTTCTGCATACCAAAGCATGTCCCGCGAGGAACAAGGGAGCCCGCGATTGGTGCCGTGAGTAGACTTCTCATACCCTTTGTGGGGAATAATTTCGGTTGCTCATCTCAACGTTAAAGGACTGCTTCGTCGCTTTGCACACATTCGCAAATTTGCAGGCCATTTATCGCGACACTCGTTTTAGGCGCACATGGGAAACATCAATGCCCATTCTTCTGATTTGAATTTCACTTCTATACAGGGTTTCCCAAAAGTCACTTGAAAACCCCAGAAAAGTGCATTGCAGTTTTGAAGCAACTCTGGAAGCTTGGAGTGGAGTTTGTTCCAAGTCGAGTGGATAACACCTGCAGCAGGCAGCCTGCCCAATCCGAACCTGAAATCTGTAGAAATAGCCCCACAAGAGAAGGTTCAAAACTTGCAAACAGCAGGGGTTGTCAAGTGTCTTTTGGGAAACTCTGTATAGTGTCCCAATGTTTTATTTTCGAAAATGCTGTGGCACAAATACTGCACAAACTGACAATATGTTTACCACAATACAGCCACAATGATAGCCCTTGACATTCTTCTGAATTTCTTGACTGAAAACGAATAACGCAAAGTCAACGAATTTGCCTGCGGGAGAAAAGGTATACATTTTCCTTGAAAGCTGTTTCTTGAAAAATAAACCTCTTTCGATTGTTTAAAAAGTAAAAATTTTAATGCAGAGGAGCCAAACCACATAGATATTCATTATCGGTATTGGCTTAAACAGGCAGGCCTATATGCGTCTCATAACCCCCTTCTTTCCATTATGCTCCACAGTGACAGTATCCACAATGGTGGCCAATACCTATTTACTCCTACCAGAAAGGAAAAAGCTGTTTGGCGTTTTTTCTTGACTTTTTACTCAAAACTTGACTTTAGTTGTTTCGACAAAATAGCCATTCATTAAGGAGTCGTGTTTTCTTGCCAGAAACCAAAGTTTCTCGAAGACGATAAACTAAAGTTCTTTGGTGGTACAATAGTAAATAAGGTAAGGCGGGTGCCCCCACCATGCCGGTCAATCTGGTTTCTTTTTGAGGGGCGGGGGGAGAGAATGGGACTGTAATAACTTTGCGACTATTATAGCTTTGTCGCTTAAAGCTCGTACGAATTAAGGAGGGAGGCCAACATAGCGTCACCCGGACGCAGCCAGTCCGATCATCATTCATCTAGCGTTCTGGTTCGGTTGACCGGGTACATGGATTTCTACTTACGCGGCTGTGTGACCACACATTGTTAATGTAAGCCTCACCCCTTCTTGTCGACACTCTAACTGAGCTGTTCGCCGGCCGCCGTGTACCCATAAGAGTGCTTAGGACTTAACTTAAAGCGAACTGCCGTGAGAGTGGGTTAACTATAGGATGTTGCTCCTCCACGGCAAGGCAAGCATCTATTCCACTAATGAACTAATAGCCAGAGGGAGCCCCTTGACAAAATGGAAAAGGAAAAGCCGTGTTGCAGCCGCCTGTTGGTATTTTTGTAGGATTTTGTCCCGCAGTCAGTCGGAGTTGACATGGTTACCCGGTAGCATTGGATAATTAACTGGAAGTGAAATGTGGAGTCATCCTCGTTGCAGGATATAACCTGACGACGTCATCATCACAGCATTGGGGATTGTTTGGACGGAAGATAATATCTGCAGGATTTCTTCTCTCGACGTAGTGTTGTGTTGTGTGAAATGAACCACGAAAAGAAGAAGCCAACAGCGTGAGTCGAATGTTTGCCTTTTGCTGCGTGATGGTAAAAACAGGTGTCTGTTTTAATGCCAGACTGCGAGCGAATTTTTTTTTCGATCACGTGAGTGATTTCATGAGATGATTTCATGAGATGATTTTCAACAGCTTATCTGAGTTAAATCCTTTTGGCCAGCCATTGATTGAAATCGGATTCGCGCAGTCTCACATAAAATAGACACACCCGCTGATATGATGATGTGAAGTTCTCAAACTTCTCAACGGGGAATTTCAAAGCGATTGCCAAAGCATTGACCTAAACAAAATCATAAAACGTTGGAAAACTTATGCGGAGCTTGTCAAAAGTCCTCTAACATGGGCGATATTTTAAAGTTACTGGTTAACATCGGGGCCATTCAATTTTAACAGGGCTTGGTGCAACTTCACGCCTCACATGAGTGTCACGATGTTTTGCGGCGCATGCTGCCATGGATTCTAAAGTTTTTGCCATTGCCATTGCGCCTTAGTTGATAATGAACTTTTATGCTAGAAGACTTTTGAGAAGTGGTGTCTTTGAATTCCAAAACATTCCCAGGCTGCAGTTATATTGCTGCGCGTTTTTATCACTAAGGTGCACATCATATCTGTAAAATTCTGTCAAAATATCTGACGATATCTGAAAAACTAGGGTTCCCCAAAAGTCTTTGGCCAAATCTCAAACCATGAGATCAACTCTTTAAGGGGATCACATGTATAGGTAGTTCCGATTGTTGCACGGGTGCACGTTGCCAAAGCACTGATTCAAAGATATGCCGCGTGCAACATTGCCAAATGTTGAATGTGGTATATTTTTTGTCGGCCTCTGTCCACTTCTGCCCCAGTCCAATTCTGCCTCTGTCCCATTCTGCCCCAGTACCATTCTACACCCCAGTCCCATTCTGCCTCTGTCGCATACTGCCTCAGTCCCATTCTACCCAAGTCCCATTCTGTCTCTGTCCCATTCTGCCTCAGTCCCATTCTACCCCAGTCCCATTCTGCCTCAGTCTCACTCTACCTCAATCCCATTCTGCCTCAGTCCCATTCTGCCTCAGCCCCATTCTCCCCCAGTCCCTTTCTGCCTCTGTCCCATTCTGCCTCAGTGCCATTCTGCATCAGTCCCATTCTGCCTCAGTCCCATTCCAGCTCAGTCCATTCTATCCCTGTCACCGGTCCCATATATGAATTTGATGCTCTGAAAACATGCATGTCCAATTTCGTGAAGTTACATAGCCGGTACGCCAGGAGTGTTCGCTGGAAGTTCGCCAAATCTTGTTCTGCCTCAATATTTTATCAAAACGTCGCTCAAACCTTCGAAAAGTAAGCTGAAACGAGGTTTCGAGCTGAATGGGCTGCCCGTTGTTGGGCAAAATGGACCAGTTGCCGGTTTGGTCTAATTGCTTTTGATGATTTCTCCCTCTTGGCTGATTGTTGCACCAACAATCACTCCGTCGTCCCTCGGATATCTGCCCGTGTGAAGAATGAGATATTCATCCTCATCCTTGCAGCTTGTGAGCCTATGCGTGCATGATACATCCACACACTTTTTGATGAGTCCTCTGTGATTGGAGGCGAAAGGATATCGTCGTGAAGACTAAAGAACTGAATAGCGGTCAAATGGGATCAAAGATGGGACAATTTCTTTCTGTCTGCCGTGGCCCATTTTGCGAAAATGCACCATCTTCTTTCAGCAAGTGAAAGACTTCGGTAACGCTCTCTGCCTATTGTGAAGCAGACATCATTCTGAGTCATCCCACGAATTTTCGTTCAATTTAGTTTCAATTTTTGAGAATTGTTTTAAGTTTTTAGCCAGTTTTACCTTTCTTTTCCTTCTTGTCTGATTGACAAATTCGCCAATTTCGGATCATCGAGTTATTGACCTGTTATGGTGCATGGGTGAGTGTTTTACATAATGCGAGTCTCGAAAAAAAGTCATTTGAAATTATTTTGGTCGAAAAAATAATTTCAAATGACTTTTTTTCTAGACTCGCATTATGTAAACAATAGGCGTACATAACAATACCTAATTCGACATTTTCACGTCCTGATGGCAGATACTGAACTGAAGTGCTATCCATGAAGTGATAGAGCAGAAAGTGCACTTAGGAGACATCTCTCGGCTTTTCTCCCTTTCTATATTATCTCTATCTCCTCCATTAGAAGGTCTTCCTTTCTTTCTACCTTCTAGGTACTCTGTATCTGTGCCTGCGAATCCTGAAATTTATCGATTGCGTGCGCTGATGTTGCGTTGCTTCAATGCGAGACATGAATTTTTAAAAACACTCGACTCCGGAAAATTGAGAGCTGGTTCAGCAGTTCGGTCGGAGGGCGTTTGAAGATGGCTGCGTACAGATATACCTATAGATATCGCCGCGGGGTAGGAATGTGGAGGCGAGTCGCTTCCGGTGCTGAAGCAGGGAGCCAACTTCCAATGGCCTGGCCGTGAGACTTCAGGAATTAGGCAGGCGCTGATTGGTGCTGAGCTGTGCCCTGAAGGTTGGCACCGAAACAACTGCGTGTCGGGGTCGATCTAGGCCAATCCAGCTATCGGGTTCACCAGACCTTTTTGTCGTTCTGGAAAACTTGCGAAGCCTGATTTGTTTTTGGCAATGTCATTTTCTTTCAACACAGGTTCAAAAAGGTCATTGACAAGCCGTTTCGACCTACGGAGTATCGAATTGGAGTGCCCATGGGTCAGCAGAACATAAAAAAAAGTTTTTCAGCTCCCAAAGCAATGTCAAAACATTAGAGACTTGGAATAAAAAGCATACAGTTTCTCTGCAGTTTGTTCAAACGGATAACGTCATGCAAGGGCACAAATAAAATGCACCATGTGCACAGAATCTTTCGACTTTGAAAAGAAAGATCAAAGAATGAGTGTTTTATCAAAAATGATCCATTGCCAAAAGTTTTCGAAAGTTGGAGGTCGGTTTAAACTCAGGGGCCATTAAGACATGTCGCGCGCTGAAAAACATCATGACACTCGTGTAAGGTGTGAAGTAGCATCAAGCCCTGTTGAAATTAGATGGCCCCTGGTGTTAGCAATAGACCATCAAAATTTCTTCTTCTCTTGATTTCCAGATTGAATAATATTCATTGATTATGATACTGTGCCTGGTCAAAATGGACTGCCTCTTCAGAGGATATGGGAAAAATGGCATCTTTGGATATTTGTTGACGTCACATCAAAAAGTCTGAAGCTGAGGCAAGTTAACAGGTTGATTTCTTCTTTTCTTCCTCTGACCCAAACCGGAAGCAACCCTATCAGTTTCAGAACGTCTGGTAACAGCTAATCTTTGCCTTGTTATATCCTTTTTGCGTATACCTATATAGATGTTATTGTGCAAGGTTTCAGCATTCTTTAAGTGCGGCCAGAATAAAAACGAAGAGGTTTTGCACACCCTGGACCCATAAACTATACGAGATGGTTAGAAATCACAAGTCACGTTACGTCATTATGAACGAAGAAGCAATGTCACAGGGCGCATGCCAAACGCAGGACGTTTGATTTTTGGGGAACTTTTTGGGGAACTTTTGCTATACACGAGTCGCTAACGCATTTTTGGGATGGGCTCGGTCTCCTTGTACAGAGTCTGGCAAATGTCTTCGAACATCGGTGATATTTTGAACGTTGTCTAGCTTATGAGAGTCTGTTAATTTCAGCAGAGCTTGATGTTACTTCACTCCTTGCACGAGTGTCATCATGTTTTGCAGCGATGCGACGCCATGTCTAGAAACTGATTGGCCCATGCGGCAAAACGATGCTTTCTTTTTAAAATGGTAGAATTTAAACGCATGCATTCACATATGTGTTTACCAAGAATCTTAATGATCGTTTAGTTTTCGATTTTCTTCGCTTGTTATAGCCGTCGAAATTTTTAAATCATTGTCTTCTCCCTCAAACTTCAGACGCTCATTTTGCTTTCTTAAATCACATGTTTTTGATTCACCATGCATTATAGGACATGACCCCACGGATTTTTCATCGAATCCAGTTAAATTAAAATCCACCCATTCTTCTATTTTGTAATAGGAAGTACAAGGCTATGTTTATAACCACAAAACGGCCAACGAAATCATATCCGGGTTTTGGCCTCCGTACATTATACGGAGTTCAGGGAGGCCAACAAAAACTAACACGGAAAGGGCGGATCTAATCTGGGGCATTTTTCTTCTCCTCCCTGAATTGATTCGCCGTGAATACACCCGAAAAATGGTGCCTTATCTTGATCCACAGGGTTTCGAAAAAGGTTCGTCTGGCCTTGTTGTCTGTACCTAGTCGCATCGTCAGACCTGCCTCTCAGACAACGGGAAGGTACCTATTTTTATTTAGATTTGCCATTTAAATGCAAATATCAATTTCAGTAAGACAAGATAGCAAATTCTCTCTCCCAAAAGTGGTCTGCAGGTTCCGTTTTTAAGTCATTTGGCGAGACCTGTCTATAAAATGCCTTCACAGCTTGACCGATGGTGAAATTAAACACCAATTGCACACGCGGAGCAGATGCAAAAGGCACTGGGTTTCATGAGAAGAGCCGACACTGGACTTTGCGAGGCTCCTACACCGATCTAGAAGCCAGAACCAGAAGCCGAAGATCCGGAAGCCGATTGTTCAACATTCATCTAAGATGTGACCCCCTTTCAGGTCTTCAGCGGAAAGTCCTTTTTAGACAATTTCAATCTCTCATTGCAAAGACATTTAGGTACCTGTACTTGGGTGTCAACCATTTCCGAACGCTGCATCACCCGGAATCCTCAAATCAACTCCATTGATGGTGAGGACTGATGAGTCTCCGGATGTTGAGGCCAACAGCACCACCAAAAGGGCAATGGACTTTGTTCTGCGGACAGAACCAGGAAAAGGGTGTCGAACTTTGAATTTTACTTCGCAATGCTGCCTGACAAGTCCGAAGGCTGCAGCTCGCCTTTCCCGCACTGTTGTTTAAAACACGCCGAGTTTAAAACATTGCCTGATGTGGTTTGGGCTATCTGCGAAAGACGTTTGTCGTTATTTTGTCCCCCGACAATTTCGCCGCTTCTCGTTCTCAAAATGGCCACCACGGGGGAATTTTTTTGCATACCTATTGCCACCTGTTTTTCTCTGCTTGCTCATTTTGTTGATTTTATCCTTTCTGACGCGCCTTACGGCGAAAATGTTCACCCATTAATGTGAACTAATTTTTAATAAATTGAAATTGAAATTGTCTGTGTGATGCCATAAGGCAGAATGGAAGCATTTTCGATTTTCTGCAATCAATGTCGAGGCAAAAGGCCATCGGACACAAGGTTGTTCCATTCGCTGGAAGTGCGCCTAAAATCCGAGAGGATGAAAGGCAACGTGACGTCATCACGAGCTAAAGAGAAAATGTGTATATCCACTAGATATTTTTAATATCCTTATAAATCCTCTTTGGTAGGCAAGTTATTGAAATCACCTTATTTAAGTCGACCATTCGTGATAAGATAACGGTTCCGCACGTCTGTCATTGCTTGACATGCCGTGAGTGGTTTCGGCCCTTAATAACGCACCTGCTTTATGTATGTGACAACGTTGTGCCGAATAAACTGTTCTGGACTTCTGGAATCACCATTCCTTAATCACTTTGTGTTGTGGCTGGTCATGGCGAAAAGAAACGTCATGTCATGTCACGCCTTGCGCAGTTTTTGAATTGCCTAAAGGAAGAACGGGCCAACATGGCAGCGAACTGAATAACTGCGATATGTTCGGGTCTGTTTTTCCAAAAAGAAAAAGAAAAGAAAAGGCAAATGACCCAAAGTGTCATGGGCCGTTTGGTCTCGAAAGAATTTGCAAACCTTTTGCATGCAAAATTCTTGCCAAAACTCCTTCGTCTGCCCGTTCCCAGATGCTACTTTACGCAGGCTTTCACACCGACCGATTCCACCACAAAATGGCACCATACACTCTAATCAAAATGTCGTTAAAGTAAGTCACTTTTCTCCGCATTTAAGAGGGGGACACTTGTCAGACAACCCCCATGACTTATTTAAGATATGACTTAATTAAGACATTGGAGGACATTAAGATACACTCTCCATGACAATTAAGGACTATCAACAGGACTGAAAATTTCAGACACAGTTTTAAGATTGAAAGGTATCTTAGGGTCTAAGAAATTCAGAGAGGAATTCAGAAGTTCTACTGTCCTTTAATCTTTCGAATTTAAATAAAGATACAGTGCAGTCATTGAAAATTCTGTGATTCAGATGCTTTACTTGAAATGACGGAAAGGAATGATATAATCCTGAAATTTGACTCAGTCCTTTTCATTGCACAAGAATGTAAAAAAGAGGTTCAGCCAAACATGAACGTAGACTGAATTTTGCACTCACTTACAGTTATACAATTGACATCACAGTTACATGAATCAGGAACAATTAATTTTGCACTAGCTCCTTATATTAAACATTCAAGAGTAACAATCATTACACATTAAGACTATAACACTAAATCTGAAATTAAGGATGGCCTATTTAACATCACAAATTATTTCAGAACAGAAAACGTTGAGTGTTGGGGAATTTGTCGCTGGTCAAAGGCCAGGATGGAAATTAGGAGAAATTTGCTTTTAACAGTAAATTTTACAAATGTGATTTTTCATTGCCATACAACTCCTTCTGTCTGCCTCGTATCATTTCCAGATTTACTGTTTTCTTAGGCTTTCACGCCGACTCGACTTCCACATACATTTAAGATGGCACATCGCTGTCTTAAATTAATGATAGCACAGCAGTTGCCTTAAATTAAGACAGTGCAAACTGTCTTGGCGGCATTCAGACGGTGCAATCAAGTGCTAACATACTGTCTGAAACATCTTAACTTCGCACGAACATTATCTTATCAAGATACCAAATCCAAATTAACGAGACAAATTTTAAGACAGGATTACAACATTTCCGCATATCTTACAATATTTTCAGGGAGCTTTTTATCTTAATAATTCAGTTCTTGTCTAAACTGAAGAGATTATAGCAGTGTTTCAGATACAACATGCTGTTTATTTTAAGATAATTTTTCAGGTAGTGATCTAGAGTGTAATATGATGCTGGCAGGGTAATCAATGTCCATTTTGGCGGCATAGCGGGCTGTGCTAACATATGGAAACACAACCTCACCACGAACATTTTTCCTGCAAGTCAACCAACGCAACGGACAACAATGAACAACTCGCCCTGCACAAATTAAAGGGAGCTAAGTGAAAACAGAGAAATGAAAAATATTGTTGAACAACAATGCGTTTTAAATGGAAAATCGCAGGAGTATAAAGGAAATTGCAGGAGTATAAATTAAAGTTTCTTGCACTTAGCTCCCTTTTATTTGTCCACGGCGAACTGTGTTCAAATAAAGGAGGCTGTGTAAGGTTCAAATATGGAACGCAAAATATTGTTGAACAACAATGCGTTTTAAATGGAAAATCGCAGGAGTATAAAGGAAATTGCAGGAGTATAAATTAAAGTTTCTTGCACTTAGCTCCCTTTTATTTGTCCACGGCGAACTGTGTTCAAATAAAGGAGGCTGTGTAAGGTTCAAATATGGAACGCTTTGTATTCCTATAGTTGCCATCAAGTGCCATATCCGCAGCTGTTGCAAACTAATGGTCGTCATGACAACGACATCGGCGACGGAACCAAAAATTTTCATTCGTGTAACAGTTGTCACGGCAACCATTTGTGCACCGCGTCGGCAATGGCGTCTTTTCGCTCTGATGGCCACGCCACGCCACGCAACGCCATGCCATGCCATGCAGGTGAGTGACGAACTGGTCGAGCAAACATGCAATCAGGAACTCACGACTATTCTGCTGCAAAATGGTGTTTGCAATCAATGGGTCCCATCAGTTGGAATGGAGCATGTTATTTGTTGCGATTTTGCTTGTCAGGAAATTCAAAGGGTTCATGGAGCGAAACACCTTTTAGTTTGCTGTTTTTAACAGCGTTGGCTTTCGTGCATGCCCACAGTTCGTTCCTGTGTGAACATAAAGCACGGTCTTCTTATCGCACTCATCACCAAAGTAGGTTTGGTATACCTGTCTACTTGCAAACAAAAATAGTCATGTACTGTACACCAAAATATGTATGGCGTGAGATGATAAAAACATATCTCGTGTTTTATTTTCAGATAGGCGCATGTTGTGTTTGCGTGACAAAATATTTATACTCCCAAAAATGACACATGTCAAGAACAAAAGCAGCCATTGTTCCTCTTTCAAAATGAGACCCCGCCGTGTAGTGAGACGCATTCCGCAAATGAGACTGGCGAGGTTTCACACGCAGAAAAGAAACTCCTTGAAATTGTTTGGCGATTCGTAACACGCGAAAGATGCGACGTAAAAATTCAAGGCACCTTTTGTGACAGGAATAAAGGAACACATGTCTTTTTCCAATTTAACTGTTGCCTCCGAAACTTTTGAGGGGTGTTCCTTTTTTCTTATGTAGGCTCTAGAAATTAAAGCACCAGATTTCAACAAAGTTTTCCACTCCAGAGATGTTAGATTTTGATCTCGGTGACGCAAGTATGGATCTTTATTTCTGCAGCATAGAATTTTACTAAAATCTGAATATTCCCATAATAATTTTTACATGTATTTAAACATCAGTGCTGCCGCCACCACACAAGAATGCTTTCAGCGTGTGTTCGGTAAAGAATTCTGAAAAATTATGATCGTTTTTGCGCAGAAGTCAAATTCAGGCCCCTCGAAATTCGGCGTTGACGATATTAATCCGATTTCGGGCAAAATTATGAGAAGCTCGATAACGAAAATCACAAGATGGAGGGTGGTGTCATTAACTCCGAAGGGAAGCAAATCCAAAGAAAACAACTTCCACGTTTTGCTGATGGCATGCAACGCGGAATGACGGAATCTTCTGTTGCTCAGAAAGTTTCATTTCAATTCGCCTATGCCATCCCGCTGGATTGCAAAACCTACGGTTGTTTCTCGCGATGCCTTTAACCCTTGCCATTGGATGAGGGAGTTAATCATTCCCCTTATGTTTCACACAGGGTGACTCAGAAGAATGTCCGATTTGATTGATGGGGGTAACTACTAGGTACCTACACGTCTACCTGTCCTGACTCTATGGTTCCGACGCGGTGGCTGTGAAACGTTGCTTCTTATAAAGGTGTCTCGACAACGCAGAAAAGTCCATTGCAGTTTTTGCAGCATCTGAGAGGCATATTTTTTTATTTCCAATCCACTTCCGCATGCGCGGCTCTGATTGGTTGTTGGGAATTCTAGCCAATTTCAACTTTTAATTTTCGAAACCTAAACTAACCGAACCTAACCTGACCTAACCTAACCTAACCTGGCCTGTCCCTAACCAGATTGCGACCCAAGATTGTGTTGCGAAGCGGTGGCAAACATGCCAAATGGCAAAAAATGGTGGCAAGGCAAAAATGCCAAAATTGATGACGTCACAAATTCAGACGACGGGATTGGCTGTTGCGATGCTACTGTCTGCGGAAGTGGATTGGAAAAAAAATTATGCATCTGAGAGTTTGGAGGTCGCGTTTCTCTAATCGCGTTCAGCACTTGTGGCGTGGGACAGGCAACACAATCTGGGTCCGAAATATTCGGACAAAAAATTTTGAAAGCTTGCAGTTAGCAGGGTTCATCAAGAGTCTGTGAGAGAGTCTGTGGAAAGACAAGATGCACATGCCTGTAACGCAGAGAGGATCAAGGATTCTGAAAGTACGCCCGACGCCACAAGTCGAGAGCTCTATACTGCTTTCTGGAGCACCTTGTACAGAAGGAGTAAGTTTTCATTCGTCTAAATGAATCAATGCAGATAGACGGCGTCGCTTTCTTCTCGCGTTCAGTTCAACCCTTTCAATTTCGAAAGCTGCCGCATTTCTAATATCCAAATGATTTAGATTTATTTACCCTCGAATTTCGACTTCTGCTGGTTTCCCGCCCCCGCCTACAATAACCCCCGATCTCTCTTGCGCCCTCCAACGGCGCCTGTACTTGATATATTTCCAAAACCCAACCTCAACGTGCGGCCTTCCCAACTATGGACCCCCCACAATATCGCCAACACCACTGTTTCCTTTGTCATTTCCCAGATCGATCCCAATCCAATATGCAGGCCTATCCAATATATGCAGCCCTATCCAATATGCCTCCAAATTCCACCCTTTCGACACAAAATTATAGCAAAGTCAACATCAAACTTCTCACTTTAAAGTACTGCGACTGAAGTAATTACCAAAGAACTTTCTTCTTTCATACATACAACGAGGCCAATTGACATCATTCGTAATTAATGCCCAAAAATGTTTGAAGTTGGCCCTGTTTTAATTTGCACGGTTGCTCTGAATATAGATACGATGAAGTAGAATTTTATACCCTTTTTATTTAATGCTCTAGTTTGGGGGGTCCTCATGGGGTGATGATGCAATGGTCTTGGGATTTGATGATGTGGAACGGGCGCAAGATTATAGGACGTGAAGACTTCCCACCACGATGAAGTTAGTGAATGTCTGAAAATGAGATGCATTGATATGGTCCAAAAACGATTGCTAGACACTTGGGAAGTTGGGTGACAAAGATTGCAAGATGCGTCAATGGTGCAACACAGGCTCGTCTGATAACTCATGCGAGTTTCAGGGGTTGCATCTGCTGCTTGACAAATTGATGTTCTATTTGTTTTAAAAGTCGTGCGCAGGTACAGCTGGGTTCCGATCTCCGGAGCTTACCAAAAGTCCTCGAACACAGGCAATATTTTAAAGGACTTGTTATCACAGCCATCTGATTTCAACAATGCTTCACGCATTGTTGCTTCAGCAACTTCACGCCTCACATGAGTGTCATGATGTTTTGCGGCGCATGCTGCTATTGATTCTAAATGGCGCCTGAGTTAATTATAAACTCCCATGTTCGAAGACATTTGATAAGGAGTGAACACGATGGCATCATATCAATGATTGGGGTTTAAGTTTGCAGGATCACAAGGCAATGGAATTCCAGGTTATTTCTGGAACTGTCATTTTTCCTTCATGGAAAAGACAGAAATAGACCAATAAAAAGTTTTTGCGTGATTTTCCGAAATGAATTGAGTTTCAGGGCAAGAGAGTCACGAAAATGCGAATTTTCTTGGATGAAACCCTCGCGAAACTTCACACACTTATCAGGAAATAAAAAATGAAACAGTCGACGCAACCATTTGTGGGAGACAAGTTCTGATGTTAAAAAGGCGAAAGGACAACTTTGCACCACTCACAGCACTGTACATCACAGGATTTGGGTGCGGGGAAACAGGTGCTGAACCCCTCACTGCCTGTGAATATGCCTCATTATTCCCTCGGAGTTCCCCCAAGGCAAAGTGGAGTGGTTTTCACCGAGCCTTCTACTTCAGTTTTCAAATATATTAAGAGGTCTTTATTTTGATTTTATTTTATTTTGGGGAATCGAAAAGAAGAAAATTGGAAGGGATGATTTCCGCATGACCACCCCTGCGCTTGCATTCTCCTCCCCCATCCTCTATCGTGGCTTCAGCTTCAGCACACCCCTTCCCTTACTTATCCCTGCGCGATGAAGTCTTGATATGCATCTGGGGAGAAAAACGATGCTATTTTCAATACCCTTTTGACGATGAAAGATTAGAGCTATCTGAGATGCAGGGGGATGAATACAAAATTCACCCCAACGAGGTTTGGAATCGGAATTCAGGCCTCGGAATCTTCGAATGTTTCACGTAAGAACTTCAGAAAGAAGTCTCACGATTCTCGAAAGCCCATTCAAACAGCTTGAGGACCAAGACCTTCCAGGAAACTTTCTGTTTTGTTTGTTCGGTTCAGATTCGGTTGTGATCAACTTTACCCCAACATGTCTTCGGTGAGGTACCTTCACACTTTGCAAAGATACGTGTAAATTTTTGAGACAGTCCGGCTGAAAACTGCTAGGATGTGCGAAGCATCTGTCCGAAAGAGCAATATTGCTATTTCGTACGGGAATGAAGGTTGATTTTTTGCAAATTAGGGCAGGCCGAACGTCCAAATATACGAATCTGCAATGTTCTCCCGATTGAGCTCCATAGAGCTGCATTTGGCATTCGCCCAGCCGATCAAGACGAATGACTGTCGAAAAATTCCGTTATTCGCCAGAATGGTGGCGGCAAAAGTGAACTCAAAGTCTTTGCATTTTTTGCCATAACTGCAATCCACACTGTCAACTAACTTCCGCGGGTTGATTCGCCATTTTGAATGGTGTTCGTCAAAAGCAGAACTTCGCAAATGTAACTTCAGTAATGGGCCCGTTTCACCATTTCGGCTGGATGGTCCACACTGACAAGCGTTACTGCATTCTCCCGCCTGCAAAATTCGAATTGCCTGTGCAACAATTGTGTCCTCGCCACAAACTTGCAGCTGGGGATTAACTTTCCAGGTTTCCATGCGCCTGCAAATTCCTATTTCGGCTGATGGATAGGCACCACCATCGTAGTGCGGCAAAATTGCAGGTCTTTATGACCTTCAGCAAAGGTCTCATTGGCACATCTGGCAGCGCATGGAAATTCATTGCCTATGCAACACAGTACCATCGTGTTGCGCAAATTGCAGCTTTGAGCCAGCAAAGGGTTTCTTATTGGCATATCTTCCACCCGCCTGCAAAATTGATTGCCTGTGCAACCCACATCATGTTGCGCTTATTGCAGCTTTTGCCCTGCAAGGGAATTTCTTTCCGGTATTTCCATGCGCCTGCGGAATTCATTTGCCTTATGCAACACACACCATCTTGTTGCGCTAATTGCAGCTTTTGCCCTGCAAGGGGATTTCTTTCCGGTATTTCCATGCGCCTGCAAAAATCATTGCCTATATGCAACACACATCATCTTGTTGCGCTAATTGCAGCTTTTGCCCTGCAAGGGGATTTCTTTCCGGTATTTCCGTGCGCCTGCAAAATTCATTGCCCATGCAACACACATCATCTTGTTGCGCTAATTGCAGCTTTTGCCCTGCAAGGGGATTTTTTCCGGTATTTCCATGCGCCTGCAGAATTCATTGCCTATGCAACACACATCATCGTTGTTGCGCAAATTGCAGCTTTTGATCAGCAAAGGGGCATCTCATTGGCATTTCTTTGCGCCTGCAGAATTCATTGCGTATGCAACACACATCTTGTTGCACAAATTGCAGCTTTTGATCAGCAAAGGAGTTTCTCCACGGCATGCCATTGCGCCTGCTAAATTCATGGCGTATGCAACACACATCATTTTGCTGCACAAATTGCAGCTTTTGATCAGCAAAGGAGTTTCTCATTGGTATTTGCGCCTGCAAAATTCATTGCCTATGCAACACACACCATCGTATTGCGCAAATTGCAGCTTTTGATCAGCAAAGGGGTTTCTTATTGGCATATCTTGCAGCGCCTGCAAAATTCATTGCCTATGCAACACACACCATGTGTTGCGCAAATTGCAGCTTTTGATCAGCAAAGGGGTTTCTTATTGACATATCTTGCGGCGCCTGCAAAATTCATTGCCTATCAACACACATCATCGTATTGCACAAATTGCAGCTTTTGATCAGCAAAGGGGTTTCTTATTGACATATCTTGCGGCGCCTGCAAAATTCATTGCCTATCAACACACATCATCGTATTGCACAAATTGCAGCTTTTGATTAGCAAAGTGGTTTCCGGGCATTACTTTGCGCCTCAGAAATTCATTGCACGCAAGACACACAATCGCGTTGCGCAAATTGCATTTTTTGATCAGCAAAGGGGTTTTCGAGCATTTCTTTGCGCCTACAGAATTCAATACCCATGCAACACACATCATCTTGCTGCGCAAATTGAAGCTTTTGACCTGCAAGGGGATTTCTTTCCGGCATTTCCTGGCGCCTGCAAAATTCATTGCCGATGCAACATGCTCATCACGAACCGCTCTCGCGCAATGAGAAATTTATAATCTGCAAACTCTTTTTCAAATGTGAACTGTGACAACCTTACTACACACCACTGGTACCTGCACCAGAACATGACCATTCAGTTTTTTCTTGCCGAACATGCAGGCAAAGCGCCTCTTGAATTTGGGCAGCTCTCGTGCAGGGCAATTGAAATATCCTGAAATCTCGTTTTGATTATGGATTGGTGGATTCAGAGTGTAAGCCATAATACTTTTTCCTCGAGCTCAATCTCCCGCCTGATGGACAGTCCGCGACCCATCATATGCGGGTCCAGCCCAACCAAATCGTTTGTTGTTGTCCGGCCCCACTTTTCGTTTTCAACACATTTCTGTTTCAAATTGCGATGAGGGAGTGTCCTCGGCGTGTCGTCAGCAAAAGTAGTTTTCTTTTAAATCAGGACGATGTTTTCTATACCTATCCGACGTACCTGTTTGCAGCAGTGGAGGTATCTGTCAGTGAAGTCGCGAACGAGGCTTTTGAGTGTGAAGACCACATGACGCCCAGTTGTCTATGTCGAATTTTGTTTAAATAGCGTCAGTAGGTGAAGAGTAAGCGGAGGAATTAGCGTTTTACTCATGCACACATGTGTTTTCCCATATAATTGAATTGAATTGAACTGAATTGTCTTTTTCGCTTCTTCAGGCTGTGGAAATTTATGCGTCATATTGAAACAAGGCTTTCAACAGGTGTAAGATTTTGACATCGCTTGTTGAAGAGGATCTTTTATTTCTGCAGCATGGATTTTTTACTATAATCTGAACAGTCGAAATTTTTTACATGTAGGGCCTACGAGTATACATTGATTTCGTGGCGGCATTACAAGATGCAAGAATAAACACAAAGTGTCAACACAAATCAATAATGCAACTCTCAAAAGCAGCCATCGCATGTTGTATAAAGTTTCGGTTTGCAGGTGGGGCGCTAGCGCTCGTCAATTCCCGTCCCAAATTTCACCCTGGTTCAGAATTCGTTGCCAGATCTCATATTGATTTTCACCTTTTTTCATCCCATATATAAGCTCATGTTTTTCAATTGGACAATGTCGTTATCACGTGCCTCCATCTCAGTGTCCAATTTGAAATATTTCCCCGTTTTATCACTGTCTGCGCAACACGAAAACCTTCCCTTTTCAAGTTGGAAAGTTTTCGAAAGGGGGTAAGTAAGCAGTGAGCTTACATTGGCGAGTCGGGCAGCAGTTTTTTCCAATTGCTGTCCATCTTTCCACACGCTGCTGCAGACCTACACCACGACCATTCTTCGAAAGGCCTTTCCAAAAGACACATCGGAAGTGTCCCATTTTCAAACAGAAATGTATTTATAACCCTTAGATGTCATGTCCTCCATTTGCAGAACGCTGGAGAAAAATTGCCCCTTTCGAAAAAGGACAGGGCTGTTTTCTTCTATGGTACACTGACATTCCTATGACTATAGCAGCTTTTACACGGAAAGTTATTTAACCGGCAGGCCGCTCCAGAAGAGATTGTTTGACAGCCATATAGGCCTCATCTGGAGAGATTGTATAGGCAGCCATTAATGAGGACTCGTCTGAAGAGATTCAGCAGACATTTATGAGGCCTCGTCTGGAGAGATTGTTGGCGGCCAAATACCGGTTGGATATCAACGCACACTGAAAATTGGTTAGGTTTGGTATAAGCTCTGAAGAGCCACCTACTTTTGTACTTCTTATACTTTTCCACTTTTTACCAACCCATTCTCTTCTCCTTATGTCTGCATGGAGATTTCCATGCTGGCCGCTATTTTTCTTGCAACACACTCCCAGTTGCTCATGCTAATGAACTTGCCAACCATCAATTCAAAATGAAGCCAAGCGCCTAAAAAGCACATGAAATTCATGCAATGCGTGAAACAGGAGCAAACTCTGTTGGATCTTAACTGCTGTCGTGAAGACTTTGATGGGCTAAACAAAAAATTAACAAAATCTCACATTTGCTGCTTTTTATTATCAGGCTTGCAGCTAAGCCCGCTTGGTTGATATGAGCATGGGTTATCCAGCGCAAGACTTCTGTGGTGACATTCGGCCGTATTCTCCATTGCACCCCACCATGAGGTTCAACACAACAGCCAATCAACAGACGGGTACATTTTTCACTGCAACAATGGAAAAGGTAAAAGCGTTGTCCATAGAAATTAAATTTTCGCAACACAAACCGAGTTGCAATGGGAATCGACCGATTACCATGCCACCATGTCAAACAAATATTGTTAAAAATTTCCCCTGCAGTCTATGGTCGCCTTTGCTATAAAATACGTGCATGTTTTGTATTTGTATACCGCATTGTATAACACATCCAGACGGCAGTTTGGAATCTCCAGGGATTCCAACATTTCACTTTCTTATTGTGTGTGGAAAATAAATCGTGCTGGTTTTCTGCAAAGGACAGTTTTTAATGTTCATTCATGTGCCTGATATGGTCGCTATAGACTTTCTTTACACGGGTCTATACGAATACATGTGTCTCAATTTGTGTGTGTGTGAAATGGATGTTAGCAAACTCTATACACAAAGACTTAGGTAACTGTTTACTGCGCTTACCAAAATGACAAACATACTGCCACTGCATCTTAACTTGCGGAAAACGGATGCAGGGATGCATGGATTATCTGCTGGTAGGCATGTCGGTTCACGTGTGGGTTTTTCACCGTTTCTTCCTCCCAGTTTGGACGCATTTCGCAGAAAATATTTCAAAACCGGACTTTTCAGATAATCGACTTCGAAATGCGAAGTTTTTGTTGCGTTTTTTGCTAAGAAGTTGTCAAGCAAAGAACGGTAAAGAATGGTTTTTGCGAAAAGTTGTTTGCGGTTGCCACATAATCTGACCTGGA
>JASGXE010017653.1:0-59758 GCA_030068105.1 Sinentomon sp. SZTP_YWyxl
AATGCCATATATGGCATCTAATTTTTGTTGCTTGAATGCCGTTTATGCTGCACTGAAATATTATCTTTCCTTTTGAACGTTTCAATCAATGGCTTTCTTTCGACTTGGATCAAAAGTTGAAATAATTCATCCCTCAATCCGTTTTTGCGTTGCTATTAAAGTTTTCCGCTTGCGAATCGATTACCGATGAGTGAAATTCAGGCAGGCCTAATGAGGGTTAAGACTTTTTAGTTGTTGGGTTTCTATTTTTAAATCTGATTATGACGAAACACATTGAGAAAATGGAAAAGGAAATTCAGAATTTGGCATTTCAAATTACCTAAACATACGGAGCCATTCTGAATACCCGGGCCACAGGCGAATTTTTCAGACTTTTGAAGCACGGGGCAATGTATTTCCCCATTTCGCATGCGCCGCAAAACACATTACATAAAGGAATGCATTTAACAGCGCTTACTAGATGGGGAATAACATTGCCCCGTGCTTCAAAAGTCTGACAAAAATCTCCTATGGCCCGGGTATTTTGAATGTCTGAGTACGTATACAGAGCGCCACTTGCTGCAGCGAAAGTTGCATTGATTCGAAGCGCGTGTTGCCCTGCCGGCCAGTCGCCAAAAAAGGGAAATTTGGGAATTTTGTTTATAGGCATAGCCAAAAGTGTTCGAACACATCAGGTCGGTTATAATTCAGGCGCATTTAGAATCTTTGGCATACATACGACGCAAAACATCATGACACTCGTGTATGGCGTGAAGTTGCATCAATCACTATTGAAAGTATAGATGGCGATGGCCCCATGCATTAGATAGGCTTTCAAAATTTCTCCTATACAAAAAAAAAATTAAAAAAAAACAAAAATTCAAAGAACATTTTTCTTCCGAAATTTCTCCAATTCGATCAGTTTTGGTTGACCTGACCCTGTATATTCGGGCTCATTAAACTGCGCTATCCTTTCTTCCTAACGTTGAGCTTCATCGAACACATCCTTTTTTATTTTTGCAAACCACAAAATTACCGTAGGCCCATGTCAAAATTCAGCTGTCATTGTCGCAGTGGGGTTCGATTTTTGATATATTCGAAGAGTTTCTTGTTTATCCTGGCTGGACTTGCCTGAATGAATGACATGAATGCTGATATTATGGTCTATGAATGCTGATATGGAATTTTATGCTGATAAGGTCTATTTGACACATTGTTGTCTATACGAGTATAGCACTGCTATTCGGTAGGTGCTGTTATCCATTTTCAAAATCATGTGTTGACTCTCATCGCCTTATGAACAGGAACGTTTCTCTCACAGTGGCCGAACAGTGCTCAGCGTTGAAAGCGATTTTCTCACTCTAATAATTATTGCCACTAAACTGAGAGGCACCGTCGATGGGTAACGGCTAAAGCATCAAGGCCATCTGTTCTCTAATGCCTTATACACCAATGATCTTTATTTGGGTAGATAGTCTTGTTGCGACATATTTGTATGCATTATCCTGGTCGCAAATGTGTCCTTCCATTTTGTAATTGTTTATTTGCTGCAAAATTGACCATCTTTGTGTTGTAAATATTGAAAGGAGGTGACTCCTAAAATATACAAATTCAATTCAATGCAAATCAATTCAATAAATAAACCATTCTCTTCAAACACTGTTAGGGTACCGATCGTATCAGGTTGTATTCGCATTATGTGCTCTCAGCTATTTTCTCCCGTTTGTCTTCTGTATCATGTCATTCATCTGATTCGAGTGGTGTTTATTTAGAGAATTTTTTTATTTTTTTATCGTTTTAGGACGTTAGTATCGATTTTTAAGCGTCGGAACTCCATCAGCGATTATATTGCATTGCTCAAAATATGTGAGAAAGTCCAGTGAAAATCGGCACCTCGTGAAGGACCATATCCCTTTTCTTAAGTTTGAAATGGTTAACCCGTTTCAGAAAAACCAGCATTAGATAATATAACAAAAGTGCCGTTTGAAACCTGCGTGTAAGGAAAATTCCAATGAGGAAACCCAGCAATGGGGAAAAGTAATGTAAGATTAGAGAAGACTTGGTTAATTACGAGTATATTATGACTACTCTATGCACCAATTTTATTTAGGCAAAATCCAGAAATGTGTTACGGACATTATTTTGGGATGTTTACCTAATTGGGAAGAAGTTGGCTTTGGTCATATAAGACTTCAAAGGATACCATTCTCCAAAAGTCCTGTGCTGGCGATGTGAGCTGAAATTGTGGGGAATTCGAGTTTGGAAAAATCGATAAAAAAATAAGAACCAATCTTTGGACAATGTCGTGAAGAGGTTTTGCAATTTCCCCAAATTTCGATTTCTCACTCTTCATACGACTCAATCACCACGTCATGACACTGTCTCATTTGGGGAACATTTGAACAATCGAAATTCCACCACATTTTGGGCCAACGTGTACCAACATAGATATATTGTGTAGTAATACACTGCGCAGAAACATCCATCGCATATGATGGCAACAACCATGTTCACTTGTTTTCGTATTCTGATCGGAATTCTAGAATATTATATTCCAAAATGCATTTCCCTATTTACCTGGTAACCATTGTCAAGGAATAAATTTAAATTTGGGCGAAATTTAATCCCTCTCAGTTTGAGAGATATAGGGATGAGCAGACGTAGGAGTCTCAAGGTGATGTGACATTTGGCTGACATATTTTTCATCGCCAAGCAGCTTGCATTGATGGTGAAAATAGGGTTACAGAAAATTCTGAACATGGCTCCGTCTCCAGGAGTCATGTTTTATTTCTTTCGATAATTATTTCGGGCCATGCATACGAGTGTCAATATTGCGGTCACCTTTTTATACATAAAGACGCTTGCATGCATTACATATTCCGAGTGATTTGATTCTCGGCTTTCCTTGATATATCTGCGAAACGACATTTTTATGAACACTTTACGGTGCGAAGAACAATACGAAATTCTTTCTTTTGTTTGCGATAACTTTGTCGCTTCATTTCCGTCTTCCCGAGATTTCCTTCAAAAATTGCTGCGTTTTTACATTACGAGACCTCATTGTCCATTTCCTTGGTAAACACAGAGCATCAGGTGTGGCCAAAATGCGGTTCAACAGCAACATCAATGACACAACAAAATAGCAATCCAATGTTCATAAAGTGATGACAAATCGCGGTTGATTTTAATCACGTTGAAAAACAAATCACGTTGAATTGTTTTTCTGACACGTTTTCTTCTTTGCCTCAAATCTGAAACACTTCGAATGCTGAGCCCTCCATCGGCATAAGTCACATCTGCGTCTTTTGAGACCATCCAAGCCGCTTACGGGCTCTAACGATGCATGGTCCGCAAGAGCGGCAGGAATATACGTATCATAAAAAGGTAATAACTGATGACAAAATTGTCGTGATGAATGCGTAATATTGATTGAAAATATCCGAGTAGGATTGCAAAATCCTAATCGCGTTATCGAAAAAAAAAAACAAAATCGTTGTTATGGAACAAAAAGTTGCCAAAAGCAATCATCATATTTTTGAAAATGAACAAATGTTGTGTTTTCTAACAAAAACGGAGACAAATAATGTCCAAGAAATTCGTTCAACGTTGACTGACAAATATGGAAAACACTTAACATATTCGGGAATATGAAGCGATAAAAGATTGTCTTTTTTCTCGAGAGATATTGGACTAACTATTTTCGTGTGATATGTAAAGTCTCGAGCGCCATCGTTTTCAGGCGGGAAAGATGATTCCTCTGAAAGGCAATGAAGTGGGTAAAAGATACCCTAATTGCAGCGAATGACAATGACAAAAATGGTTAACATTGCAGACGAGGATGAGCAAAGAAATTCATCTTTCTCGAAGGACAAAGAAAACTGACAAAAGTGTTCTCAGTTTTCAAAAAAGAAAGTGGAGATTAAATACTCACTATATGCTTTTTTGTATTGGAAAGAATTAAAATTATTGTTTTTCGGTTTCGAAGTTCGCTCGTAAAAGTGCTATAATTTCATCGAGTCCCAATAATAAATATGAACTGGAGTTCTGGAAATGCCTTAGAACTAAAAAAAAAGAAAGAAAAAGCGCAATGTCTGTAACGGGAAAACTGGAAAAAAAAAGTAAAAATGTTTATCCTGAAAGAGAATGCCTCCATAACTCCCTTCACAGAATGACAAAGCGGACGAGTGGATTGACAGGAATGTTCGATGGACAAAAATGGCAAAAAATGTTCATCGGATAGTCTAGACAGATAGATTTTCACTGACTACTAAAATCTAAGAATACATGCAAAAATGATACTCGTTTTCTTTCCAGTTTTTGCCTCCAATTTCCAGAATGTTGCTTTCAAATATCTTGTCGTTCCGTGTCTTTTTATCCGAAAATAAGAATGTGCACAAATATTCCAACTTTTCGAAGGCTATGAGCTTGCTCCCTTCCTCATCAGCAACTGAAAACGGCGATGCTGACGCTCAGGTTAACAGATACACCTACAAGCATTCCCTCGCTTGAAACTCCAACCTTGCTTTTGTCTTTGCTCTAATCACTTAATCGCTGCAATCTGCAGAATTCAATCAAAGGCTCTTGCAATATCTATGAGAATAGCACACGCCTTTCATGAAATATAATCATCTTTTCGATAAACAGAAAACCCGGAAGTGAGTGAGTATCCATGTACGCGAAAGAAGAGAAACAAGAAGACATAGATTATGGTATAGTGGGAGGAGTGCGGGAGTACATTTATTCGTATAGGGGTATTGAAGCCAACAACAGCTGGTCATACACACCGAAAAATGACGTGTCAAAAGATGCAACACCGCATTTGTGTTCATCCTCCCCGTGTCAACAATGCGCTCTGACCAGAAGCAATCGACCGTTCACTTAACGCACACTTGCTGTTTGAGAACAAAATAATCACTTCAAGTGCGCATATCCGTAATCATTTTTTATGCGCGTGGCGGCCATTTTTTTACTTGCCCGATTTTTCTTCTAAAAATGGCACCGTCACATGACTGCTGCGGTTCCATTACTTGAGCTCATTGAGCTATTTTCATTAATTTCTTGCATCTGTTGTGGCTTGGCGATGATAGCAAATTGTCTGTCATCGCATTCAAAAGAAACAACGTTGCGTGCGCAAACAATTGCTATACGCATTGTTACAAGCCAGTATTTCCTCCAGAGTTTTTTAAAGGCCAAAATCTATCCTGGATGATCAGGTTGTTTCTGGTGCGATTCATCATTCTGCTTTTTAAGTCATCTTTCACACCGTATGAAATTGCTATTTTGCAAACAACGCTTTGTTTTGGTGCGCGTAGCACTTTTTGAGAATAACGAATTCAAACATGTTTTTCGAAGTAAAATTGCTGAACATTTTGAAAAGAAAACATGTGACACAAAATGGGCATTGTTATCTGCAAGCTGACAAATTTGACTCAAAATGCATGATGGTTCAATTTTTTCCGCCGAGCATTTGTGTGTAGGATCCATTCCTATTTTGCAAAAAGGGCACGGTTTAGCTGGAGACACCGGTATACTTATCCTGTGTTGTGTCAGAATCTTGGAGAAAATGAGAAAATGCGAAATTCGCAACGATGATGATAAGTATATCGCCTATATCGCCGAAATCGATTGTCAATATTTGTTTTATATATATCGAAGAGAAATTTGAAATAATGCCTGAGAGCTAAAAGAGCGAACTGAAACCAAAACAAAACAAAACAAAACAAAACACAGCAGTGCAGTGCTGCTGCCAAGAAAGAAAGGAAAGGGCAAAGCGTATTTGACGCGCGGGATTACCGTGACAAACTGCGAAGCCATAGGAGAAGATGGCATCATTTCTAATATCGTCATGAATAGACAGACGCCTCTATACGAGATAGGTATGTATGAAAATTGGATACCAATTTCCGTAGAATGGAAGGCAAACATTCGCTGAATTATAGTGTGGGAGTGCCGGGATGTCTTAAAAATGCAAGAACTTATAAACACGATTCCCATCATTGATTCTGATCCATGTTGAGTCCTCTAAACAAAAAGACAGTTGAATGGATAAGAATACAGGAACGCTTTTCGATTGTTTCAAAATCCCCATGAGCAAATGCCGGGAAGGAAGGCAGTTTTCAAAGCCGTGAGAGTTGTGTCTGGAAATACCTACAGAAAAAAGCACGTACCTATATGCAGGTGAAGGAGGATGCTTGAAGGAACAAGAATTGGTTATATCCCACTTGAAATGAAAGAAGCTGAACCCGGGTTCCCATGGTAACCATCGAAACCCATTGAGAACGAGAAGTTTTTCACTGGTTTTTGCGTGGTTTGTGTCTGGAAACGGGGTGTTGAAGCATATTCTTTCAGCGAACATTTTCTATTCACTGCCTGCATTTGGAAGTCTGTTCTCGAAACATCGTTTTTACGCGGCGACCCACTATCTTCATATCTCAGATTTTTCCAAAACAACCGAAAATGTGGGCTTTTTTGGACTTTGGGTGGGTGCACTGTGTGGAAGGATGTTTTGTTACTGAACATTTTATAGTTTCCTTTCAACCAATATTGAAACTTTTACGGTTCGACGGTGAATCCAAACCTCCCCCATGAATACTCCAAATGGGCCCATTTTTGGAACTTTAAGGAGGCATTACATGGAAATATGGGTGCCTGAATCAATTTTTTCCGATTCATTTCGATTTGTTTTTCCATCAGCGACATCTCCACGATTTTTGGGAAATGATTTTGGACACCCTTCGAATTACACGTATATGGATATGGATATGTGCAGGCGTGAGTTCTCTGCTCTAATTTTCGAATTTCTGAACTTTTTCTCCAATAAAAGAATATCGTAATCTGTCTAGAATATCGTGATCTGATTTCATCAGCTCATTCATTTCTTCCATTCAGTGTAGTTTTTTTATAATTTGTGGAAACTTCAACCGCAATTATAGAATCTAAATGCGAATTTAAAAATATCGAAATGCCTCAAGGAATCTCTTGAACCATAAATAACTTACGAGTTATACTTAGTCGTATGAGGGTTCAAATCTGCAATAATAAACTGAATCAGAGGGACTGTACCTCTTGCATACAAGTATACACCAAATCGTTGGTGCTGAACTTTATTTTTCAGCCTGCACTTGAGCTGAATTCAGCCTTCTTTGTCGAAATGGGCGAATTGGGTGGATACACACATGCCATAGTAATATGAATTTGAAAAGGTTTGGCAGGCCACTTTGAAGAAAGTTTATCTGCCAAAACTGACTTTGTTTGATTTTTTAATTTTCAAAAAATTCTCCTGGAGAAAGTTTCAAAAATTCACCTGCAGAATTTTTTGAAAATTACAAAAATAAAAAGAAAGTCAGTTTTGGCAGATAAACTTTCTTCTACCGGAAATCGAGCCGCTATATCTGCGACATTACAAGCCATAGTGTTATCCGCTGCTTCGATTTGACCTATGTTGCGCAAGGACAGCTCCTTTTAATTGATTGCTTTTCATTTCATTTGTTGCTCGCATGTTTCGAACCGTGTTTTTGTTTGCTGAAAACATTGAGCATAATCTCAATAGCGCTTCCTTTTTGCTAAAAATCAAAAGACATGTAGATTACCTAAAAAAACGCGAACATAAAAACAGGCGTCCCAGTGGATGCAGCGGGTCACTCATCGTTGAAACACTTTGTAGTCTGGGCGTTAAACAATGAGGCTTCTAACGAGAACTGCAATCAATCGCCTGATTGACACTGTAGACGAGACAAGACGGGTGAGGCAGAAGCCTGAATCTGTTCCAATTGTCTCGTGATGTATGGCTAATAATATCGCTGTTGGCGAAATTGAGAGAAAAGATGAAAAAATCCAATAACGAAATTTCGTTCTCGTGAAGAGCATTGGCCTCGTCAAGTGTGTGCTCTGAGCGATCTGTGCTCTTTAGATTGACCGTCAGAAATCGAGAATTGGAATTCTTTCGATCGGCCCCGGTTATACGATGCTGCAAAAGTTCCGCACTCCTATAGCAAATCGCATTTTTTTAATTTTTTCTTACGGCTGAATCTTTTTAGCGAAGAACCTACACATTGAAATGCTTGCTGCTTCACATGTTTTATTTGATCCCGCCGCATTTTTTTGATTGCGAATACCTACCCTTACATTTAGGGTCGTATGCACCAAAGCCACTAACCCTAACCCTAACCATTAAGATTGAAAAAAGTCAATTCCATGTTCAGATGCACCTTTCTCAACGATGGAAAAGGAATACTATTGTGCATAGAAATCAAATTTTCCAACAGACTTCTCTTCATCACGTAATTTTGTGTTGAGAAATCTGTTGAAAAATTTGATTTCTCTGCACAACAGTACTCCTTTTCCATCGTTGAGAAAGGTTCATCTGATGGAATTGTCTTTTTCAAGCTTAGGGTTAGGTTTAGGGTTAGTGGCTTTGGTGCATACGACCGTTAATGTTGTTTTATTTTAAAAAAGATCGAGACTTTGTCATCAAACATAAAATCAAGTGGTGATCATCAGAAAAATTTGAACGTTTTGACATTTTGACGCTTGGTGTTTTGAGAATTTGACATTGAAACTTCGGTGTTTGAGTTTTCATGTTCTGACGTTTTGGAATTGTTAATTTAGTGCTTGAAGTTTAATGTTCTGTTATTTAGTTTTCAATGTAGCTCTTTGACATTCTGATGGAGTCCCGCATCAATCGAATCAAGAATTGTCACTTGTGTCAGTCATCACCAACCAGGTGATGACCCTCAAACTCGTAATTGATAACATTTTAATTTCAGTGAATAACAGGGGATGATGGGTTTAGGATATGGTGGTAGTGAAAATGCGCACCATGCAATGATCTACATGTGTCTCTCTTTCATGACGCAGTCTCTGTGTCACCCGAAACAAAACAATTGGTGTTCAAGCATCAAGTTCTAAATGAATATATCTTTTGTTGCACAGATGATGCCACAATGGTTTCCACCAGGTTTCAATGATTCCTAATCAAAAGCAGGTGTCGTTTTAAAAATGTGGTCGCACACGAGGCTGGTTCAAATAGTTTCACCCCGACAGATTTCCCACATGGCCATTGGGCGCGAAAATTTCTCTATTTGAATTCGAACCTTTTTAAACATATTTATGGTTCTTTCCGTTTCGGTTTTCTCTCTAGAACTTGTTGAATTTATTTGAACTTGTGAAATTTAGGATTACATATGGATCAATATGCCTGCTACCAATCGGATCCTTACTTAGTCTCTCACATTCATAACCTGTAGCATTTTTATTCTCTGAAGTCGTGTATGTCGGTCAAGCTTTCAGCTTTGCTAACTGTGGCTTGATACCTTCTCAGAGTTTAAACAGATTCGACTAGTGGCTCTTCCCGGCGAAATCGTAGAAACACGTGAGTGTTTGATAAAACTTCCCCATGGTTTTTCAAGGACTAAAACTCCACGCCGCGGCCAGAATGCCATCCATATCCCATCCGCTTTAGAAAAATTTTATATTGCACCTGATTTTTTCCGCGCAACATCCGGAACTGGAATTCTCTCTTTCAAGCTTGTCGCTTGTCGTTCGTCGTTTTATTTCTGGCCACTGGGCGGGGAAATCTTTTTTTGCATCTTTTTAACCTTGTTCGTTTGCCTATATTTTTTCTTATTTTGTCCACGATAAATACACATATGAAATTCAAGTTTCATTTTTCGCCAGCAATTTCATTCCACTTAATTTTTGAAGATGACATTTTCAAGCGATGTGCATGAATGACGGCTTGAACCTGCCATCAAGAGGACGTATGTGTCTGCCCTTCCCCCCTCACCCTTTGGTTTCCATTTCGACATGCACATACACGCACACACACGCAACAAGCACACGGGGAAGTCAACAAACTACGTGCAATATAGTGCCTGATTTCAGTGAGACAAATGACTGCTAAAAGAATGCTCTTTGCCGAATAAATTGAACCATTTTGGTAAGAAAGCGAATATCTTTAAATTGCACAGTAAAGTTCCACTGAGACGCACCGAACTGGGAAAAAAATCATCATCGCAATACGTTTTGATTGGCGCATTTTGGTTTGCTTCATGCACACCGTGAAACATGGGTCGAGGAAATTGTAACTCACCGGATGGGTACGTTTAAGTCTGAATCCGGAGAGGGAAGGAATGCTTGAGTCTCAAGTTTCATGAATACAACGGTACGCGGAAGCTGACAAATTTCTGATTTTCAACTGAATCACAAATGAGTAAACCTAATTTAGAGCCTTTTAGATGGATACGTACATTTGTCCTTTTTACGACAGCGACATCTAGAACATCGACATCCATATATTCGGCATCATTCAGTGTCGCTCCAGTTCCACGCGCCGCTGCATGCGGGACAAGAGTGAGACCAATAGGCCCAGGCCTATGAGAGGCCTATGGCATTCGAAGGATTGCAGGAATTTTTATTCCCTTGACTTTTATGATTCCCCGGAAACCAAACGATGTAGGCAGGCCAAGTCGACCGAACGAACGCAAGCACGGGCCATGCCAGGCCATGCCAACCAATGTCGTTCCAATTGCCCGCTTGTGTTGGGAGTTACGGCAAAGAAAAGTACCTCTACTTTGTGTTTTCAAATAGTTCGACCTCGTTTGGCGTCCACCTATACAGCACACCCACCTCTTTCCATCTCCAAGGGTAGCGATTCAATCAAGAAACGCGG
The DNA here is from genome assembly GCA_030068105.1 of Sinentomon sp. SZTP_YWyxl. Classification (NCBI taxonomy): domain Eukaryota; kingdom Metazoa; phylum Arthropoda; class Protura; order Sinentomata; family Sinentomidae; genus Sinentomon; species Sinentomon sp. SZTP_YWyxl. The sequence continues at coordinate 10,649 of JASGXE010017653.1, forward strand.
CTTGATAATGAGTTAGCAGTGGATTATTTGGTCCACTACGAAAACATGCATGTGCAGGGTGATAAGAGAATATTTGATTGCTGTGCACAGCATGAACTCATTCCAGTTCTCAGAGGAATGAACTTTACAGAGAACAGTTAGAATCGGAGGTCCTTTTGCAGGTGGTGATTCGTATGCTGCGATTGTTTAACAAGGCTCAATTGTTGTTCTTTGGAATTAGGATCCATCATGATGACTTATAAACCAACCCTGCTGATGTGACATGATTTCCACAACATAAACACGATTTCTGGCTGATGCATGGGGTGTTCCATGTTTTTGAATAGACTTGAGCTTTGAGCATAAGACATCTGAATGTTTTATTTTCGGTGGAGTAATTTTACGAGAACCCGCTCACAAAACCGGGGGCGATGTACTTCATTCCCCACCAGGAGAGGCAAAACTGAATAAATTGAACGCAGCCCCCGAAGAGGAAAATGTTCGCAGCTGCAGTAAATTTAAAGTCAGATTTTCCCGACCACACTGAAACTGAACGACCTCAAGCGACCTCGAGCGACCTCGAGCGACCTCAAGCGACCTCAAACTCAAACAACCTCACGCTCAAACGACCTCAGACTTAAGCGACCGCAAGTCAACGTCATGAATAAATATTGTTTTAGTTGTGATGCAAGTTTTAGTAATGATGCAGGATTGATAGGATTGAAAGATGATTGAAGGTCATCGTCGTGTTCAGTTAATTTATCACTCAATGCCTTGTCATCCACGGTTCTTCTTTTTGCAGCAGCATTTATGACGTCCTATTGCAATGAAAGTATACTGTTGCACGAAAGTACTTTTTTATTCAACACAAAAACTGCTACAAATGATCGGGTGTTGCAATTTTACAATAGCACAACGCAAATTAAAATGCATGAATCTCATAACGTCAAACCATCAGTCAAAAGGTAAAAAAACTACGTTTAAAATGTCAGCAACTTAAAAAACACAAATTGGGCACTTCGTAGCAAATCAGAGTGAATTTCTTGCAGTCGGGAAAGTTTTCTATAACGGTTCTGGAAAAATTGCAGAGTTATGCGGCAAGCTGTTCCAGGCTAAGACTGTTCGAGGAAAAAAGGATTGCAAAAGTGTGTTCCGCTTGCACATAGGAAAGTCACAATGCATAAAAAATTACAGCATACAGCAAGTCACTCCGCACGAATCAGCAGAAAAATACTCCCTCTTGAGATGTGCCGTTAGGAAGCGTCAGTATCAGGTGTGTAACCCCAAACCCTTTCCATTGAACCGCATCCACTTGAAATCTAAGGCCATTCATGATCAGTGGTTGAAAATCTGATATGTATCTTGTTTTTTTTTTCAAGACTCCAGTTTGTGAAGAGAGTACTGACTAATTGTGTATTTCAAAATCCCAAAAAAACAATCCCAAAAAGCGTTTGTCATTGAGAGCCCTATTTGGACACCGAAATAGTCCTCCATACAGCAAAAAGATATTGCTATGCTGCATCTTTTGAAGTGGCTGTGCTGACTGGAAACATGCCAAAATAGTCGGAATTCCTTTGTCGGTTATAAGCACCAAGAAATAGTCATGAAGCGACGAACAAAACTGGCGAATATTATCTTTTCCATTCCGCGGAAATATTCCAAAAACATAGTCCCCCCGATGTCTGCTGTCTGTTCTACACGGGTACATAACATAACCCAAGCAAGTAGTCGGGCCTCGTAATGTCCGGGCAAAAGACCCAGCATGAAATTGAAGGGGCCATCAAAAGACAGGCTAAATATCTCCCGAAATGGAGGAAATTCATGTCGGAATGTGCGGTGGTGTTAGTTCCGTCCATTACCCTCTCTCAAGGAATTGTCTGCCTGCACAATGGTTCGAAGAACTGGCGTCCTTGCCAAAACTATACCAAGGTTTCACTAGTTTGGGGAACCCCTTCCAACTCCCCACTCCACGCTGCACTATGAAGAAGGCCAATGTTTTGAAACTAAGCTCTTCGAATGTTTCTGATAATAGAGAGAAAACAAAGAAAAGCAGTAATCGAAAGTCAAAAACATGGTCTCAAGAATGAACTACTTCTTTCTTGACGGAAGGAACGGACTTGCAAGCGAAGCAGGCAAAAAGATGCAACACCGCAAAAAATCCCACTTGAAAATCTTATGCATTTATGGTGAATTATTTTTAGCTCAGTATCTGGGACGTTTTTTCGTATTTTGTACGCAGTTAAGCGGCGTATTTTTAATTTTACAGGGCAATTCTTAAATTTGTTCTGAAATGTTGAAAAGGGCCTATTTATGGGTAAGCGCATTTTAATTTAAAAGTGCAATGATTTGAAACGTGATTTTTTTCATAATTATTATCATTTTGTTAAGGGCCTTATTGTTAAGGGTCTTAATATTGTTAAGGAAAATATTGTTACGAGCCTTTATTGTAAAGGGCCTCTTTTTTTTTTAAATGACAGGTCCGAAATTTGTGCACTGGAATCAATGCTAAGCGCCTTTTTAATTCGGAAGGGCAATTACTAGATTTGTCCGGTAGAGTCAAAGCTGTGTGTGTGGGTTTGAAGGCGTTTGAAAAAAGGGGAGAACGCAATGAGAGCAAATTAAGTGATATTTTTCTTGTGGAACTGTAGTGTGTGTGTATCAATGAGCAACGGTAATGGAACATTGATTTGGGAGGTTAGATGGAAACACATGTAAGATCGTTAAAAACGTTTGTCAAAATGTTTTGATGTAATTATTTTTTTTATCAAAAGCGATTTTACTCCTCGATTTTTTGACAATGGCTTTCACAGTTTGACTAATCACACGTCAAAATGCCTTGGGCATATTTGTTTAACAAAAATTTTTATCTTGTTTTTTCAACCAACATTTTTTGAAGGAAATCATGTAATTTCCAGACACAGTCACCATCTCACATGCTGCTGAAAGAGGGAGGGTTCTTCAATCTCGGCGCTTTTCTACCAGGCTCGAGTACAACGCCGACAAAAATAAAACAGGCCAGAAAAATAAAATAAAATAGATTTTTGCTTTTGCTGGTTGGAATCAACAAAAGATTTTCTACAATTCCATCATTGTCATAACCATCATTTGCCAACTTGAGCAGACGTCCACGCGGCCGTCAACCACCAAATGAGAGGGTAATCTTTCCCCAGGCTATAAATACTATGCACAGATCTGGTTACAAATATGGGCCACATCACAACACAAAAAATAAAATAAAGCATGTGCAGATCGAAGGGAGTGACAAGAATTAAGATATTTTAATTGGGAATCTTTTTTAAATTGAAGAAGAAAAGGATTAGGCAAAGGCGAAGCAAGCCGTACCACAGAACTTGCAAAAAAATAAAAGGTTACCTGAGAGTTTTTTTTATGATACATTTTTAGTAAAATTGTACTTTATGCAAAAACTGAATACCATTGGACAAATTGAGTGTTGGGCAACAACCGCGGGCATATTAAAAATACCATCGTATATTTTCTCGCTTCCTGTTTTTATAATTCTCAGAAAGCAAATAAAAGCGTGCACTTAATAATGATTGCTGCAATGTAAAAAATAAAACGCCAGAAACAAAAAACAACAAAAAATCAGTACAATTCAAGCAGGAAACTCTTCATTTGAATTATTGTTCTGAAAGAATAATTATCAAACAAGAACTTGTCTCAGATATGTGAAGCACGATCTGCATTTGGCAAAATTAATAATTGGGTCACAGTATCTGCAATAAAAATGGGTTGTTTTCTTCGAAAAGCTTTAACCACTATAGGAACATTTTCGTACGCATCATCGGAACATTGTTGTGCACAACATACGTGAATCAAAATCATGTTACATAACGTATATGCAGAAGCTGGAAATCAAAACAAGCTCGACGATGCATCCTTCGGAGATATTTATCGTCATCATCATTGATACCTGGCACGCAAAGCCTGCAGCGCAGCTAATTAATTTCCGCTTTGAGCTTTGAGTGCCTTCAGCGAATGCAAGCCCCATTTCACAGTCATGCTCTCGTTTTCTTCTATATCCATCTATCGCATCGTCGGTTTCTGTTTAATGACAGAAGACAGCACGCAGAGACAATCTATCCATTATCACGTGGAGACAATAATTATAATTTATCATGCAACGTCTACAATCAATCAAAGTTGTCTATTGTTTTACGAGAGGTGCTTCTTTGCGATGAGGTCGGTTAGGGTCAAAGAAGACGTGTTTGTTGCATGCATGTGTATAGCATGCTCTTTGAACCCTTTGCTTAATTTTAATTTGCAAAGGATTCACGCTCAAACCTTTGGAGACAATATGCCTTCTCAAAGATCAGCTAGTCTCTCCCAATAATGATTGACTTAATAGAGATTCACTTTCGCTTTGTTTAAGGAAGAACGTGGATACATCTTCCGATATTCACCGAAGGAACGATGGGCTTAACGATTGCACGTTAAGCCCAACGCAGAATACACCCGACGGGTCATCTCAGTAGATCCTGATAATGAGGGTCATCCTGGCATAGGTACCTATATGATTTTGGCTGGTGAAAGATTTTCGCTGTAGGCAATGGTCGGATGCTATTTTCCAGGGTGAGTGGCCCCAGGTTGCAAAAGACACTTTTGATTTTGCCATTGCTTTGGTTCCTTTCACAAACTCGCCTGACGCATTACAAAATGTCACGATTAAAGTTCCCGTGTCCCGCCCCCTCCTCGCCAACCACGATAATGTTCAAGAGACTGGAGAGGCCTCTTTCCGCGGTAGACTCGAGAGCAGCACAGCTTCAGTGCACAGCTCTGTTGAGGAAAAGGCAGTGCTAGCCTTCAAGCTCGTGCGCTTTGACAACCAAAGTATTGCGTGAAGACGGGAAAACGGTTTTCGCATTTTCTTCCAAACTTTGTTTATCAGTAGGATAGATTTGGAAGGGTTTTTTTAGAAAGTGTAGGCCCTAACTCACAACGAAAGGCCCAACAGAACGTGAAAATGCACAAAAACAAAACTGAGAAATGAATGAGGAACGATAAGCATAGACATCAAATTGCCAGTTGATTTTTTGTCGATGAAAATATTTCGCTTGAGATATCGTGCTGGGTTTGAGCACAAGCGATGTTACTCGTTTAAGGATGGAGCAGAAAACAACTGTGGCTATCGCAGTTAGGTTATTTCGGTTATTTTATAATGTACAGATTTTGGGCTGAAAGATGATCATGATTTTTCCTTCCAATTCGATGTTGGCAACATATGCCTTGTTTACATGGCTGTCGTAACACATTTTGCAGTGAATACGTGTTGTATCGTGTGCCACGGCAAAATTCAGAGCGCATTGACAAGCGTCGTGCCCCTGACAAACAAACGGCGCTGCAATTGGTGTTTAAACTCTTTATGCGTGTTGCATATGCTACGAATTAGTTAGGCGCAGACTTCAGAAGCTTTTTTATTCGCAAAGCTCGCAGTAATTTTTTAAAAAAGTGACAATGCTCAGAATTTTTCAGGATGACTTCTGTGCGTTTTGCACATGGCAACGGCGAGTGCAGAACTATTTTATTTATTATTAATCAAAACTGACCACAAAGGCAATGGTGGCAGAAACGAGAACAAAATTCGAGTCAACTATTGTCATAATTTTTAAAAAACAAGGTCAAAGACAAATAAAGGCGTACAAAAAAATTGTCTCAAGTGATGATGCGAGGTGCGACACCCAGGGATGCTTTAGCCCTTAGAATTGTGGGGGAGAGAGAGGTAAGGGAATTCCAATCTCTAATAGTGCGGGGGAAGAAGGAATTAAAAAATCTATTAGTTCTACAAACAGGAGCAGTGAGTGCAAGCCCGTTATCAGTTCTTCGCTGACTAAGTTTTATGGAATAATTCGCTGGCAAAGGGAAATTATAGGAATGTGTAACAATGTCACTGAGTAGCTTAATTCTGCGATCTCGGCGTCGTTGTGACAAAGGGGTTAAATTGAGTTCTTTCAATAGACCAGAAACACTTATGCCGCGTTCAAAAGATCCCGTTATCATGCGAGCAGCTCTCCTTTGGATCATTTCCACCCTAGAGATGTCCACATGAGTAACAGGATCCCACACGGTGCAAGCGTATTCCAGGATAGGGAGGACAGAAGTGATATAAGCTTCAAGTTTGGCCCGTCGGGAAGAGTAGCGAAGATTTCTTGATATGAAACAAAGAGCTCTACTAGCTTTTTCATAAGTGAAATTAATGTGGTCCTTCCACGACAGATCACTTGAAATTAAAACACCCAAGTATTTGAAGAGAGGGACATTATCGATTCGGCTGTTATTTATGAAGTATGTTGGATCACACAATTCGTTCTTGAGGCGGCGTGAGAAAGACATGCATTTGGTCTTGGCTGGGTTGACCTGCATACCCCAGGCATCGCACCACGCGGAAACCCGGTTGAGGTCAGCTTGGAGCAGCTCAGAGTCTGCAGAGGTTGCGATTTCCCTAAAAAGGACGACGTCGTCAGCAAACAAGCGGACACTGGAGGTAATTCCAAGGGAAATGTCATTTATGTAAATTAGGAACAGGAGTGGGCCCAATACGCTGCCCTGCGGTACACCAGAGGTGACGAAAGACTCAGAAGAAGTGGCTGATTCGACTTGCACCATTTGGGTCCTGGATTCCAAGAAACTTGCCAAAAGGTGGAGGATATAGGGAGGGAAGTCCAGGCCCTGGAGTTTGGATAAGAGTTTGTCATGCGGAACGAGATCAAACGCCTTAGTGAAATCAAGGAAGATGGCATGAGTGACGAGGCCAATGTCCATATTTCTGCCAATTTCGTCCACGAGCAAGAGGACCTGGGATTCACATGACATATTTGCTCTAAAACCAAACTGGTTAGGATGGAGAACTTCATTTTCAGATAGGAATTTCCTTATGAAGGTAGCCAAAATTTGCTCGAAGATTTTAGAGCAGATGCAAGTGAGGGAAATGGGTCGGTAACTCTCGGGTCTATTTGATTGCAAACCTTTTTTCTTAATGGGGACCACCAGAGCTTTTTTCCAATCGTGAGGCAGCTCACCAATTTGCGTTATTTGCGAGAAGAGGGAAGTTAAAATGAAACTCAATGCGGGAGCAAGTTCTTTGAGTAAGCGACCCGGCAATCCATCGGGACCCATGGCTTTTTTAGGGTTGATTTTGTTAAGGAGCTTCTCAACGCCAAAGGAAGAAATTGAGGGCAAGGCAGACACGAAGTCATTGTTTAAGGGAGGCATAGGAAAATCAAGTTTGTCAGAGAAAACGCTTGAAAAATAATTGTTCAGGACATTTGCTTTCTCAATGGCTTCAACAACAGGGAAGCCAGTCGGGGTAATCAAGGTGGGTACACTGTTGCATTCTTTCAATGATTTCAAATACCGCCAAAATTTCCTACAATGCTTGTCTTCAAGGGTGTTATTGATGAATGAAGTAGATAATTTGGAATTGAGATCCGCGCAATCGGTTCTTAGCCGGATAAAGGTGCTGCGATCAGAAAGGGAGCCAGTTCGTCTGAATTTGGCATGGGCACGCCGTTTTTCTTGGAGTAATTTGCTTAGCTTTGGATTAATCCAGGGGAATTTGGGATTAACTTTTACCTTTCTTGTGGGAAAGGACGCATAAAACGACCGAATGGTGTCTCTGATTGTTATCCAGGTGTCATTTATGGATCTGTTTTTAATAGAGTGTTCGGTCAGTAATGGGTTCGTAAGCAGCAAACTGTTCAAATTGGACCAGTCAACAGCCGAATAATCCACAAATACTTTTGTGATCTTTTGGTTGTTTCTGTTGGGCTTATTGGGCAATGTGAGGACTACAGCTTCGTGATCAGCAATGCCAGGAATGACATCCACTAAAACACCTGGCCACTGGAAGTTTGTCATTGCAATGTCCAGGAGAGATCTTGAAGTTGGTGTTATTCGAGTGGGTTGGTCCACCATTTGATGAAAACCAAAAGTGTTGATAATGTCCTCCAAACATTTGTCGTTATTGTTAAGGGGCGCAGGACCAGAGGTATTTGCAAAAAGATTTGGGCAATTTACGTCTCCACAAACAATAATTTTATGACCAAGAGAAACATGTGCTCTGATGGAATCATAAAGGTCGATAAGGATTTGGTCGTTGGCGGGCAAATTTGGAGGCAAGTATACAGCAGCCAAAAATAACTGAAAATGGTTACCGAGGACCAAGGAACACCACACAATCTCAAGAGGACTGTCATTGGTAAGAAATGTCTCAGCCGGGAGGCACTTCAGGGATTCGTGAATGGAGACTAATACCCCGCCCCCGCGACGCAGGCCGCGTCTATCACACCTATATGTTTGGAAGTCTTTTGGAAAGATCTCCGAGCTGTCCACGTCGGGTCTCAACCAGGTCTCCGTCAGAACAACAATTTTGGCTTTCAAGGAATTGGCAAAAGTTAAAAGGTCAACACGCTTTTTAAGGCACATAATCGACTGACAATTAACAATGACACATTTAATTCGAGACAAAGAAGTTGGTTTAGTAATTTGCTGGCAAGGCAACGATGGATCCGCACAAGATTTGCAAATAGAATGGGAAATTTCCCCTCTGGGAGTGGTGGCTGAAAATTGCACCAGAGATTTGGGATCTATAATGGGAGCAGTGAGAGGCAATAATGGGAGGCACTCAGGATAGAGCCGTGAAGATTGGGAAACGGGAAAATTTCGGGCAATGTGCGGTGAGTTCTTTAGTGCCGAAACAATGGACAATGCACGGGTGCCAAGATGAACTGAAACTGGACTGATTGAACGTGCAGCTGACCCAGTCAATGCAATTTCATGGAAGGCGCATCCCTGCTGGCTGACCCCCAGCTGACGCTGATGGTCAACAAACTGAGCCAATGACGGGTTTAAAGCAGCCAATGGAGAAACCATGTGTGTATGACAGCCAAAAGGACGCGGAGTCAAAACAAACGGAACCTGCGATTCAATATGCCAAGAAATGAACTGTGAAAAACAACAAAAATAATTAATTGTTTGTGCGGCGTGTGAATGCCCGTTCAGACCAGAGTTCAGCCAACCTGATGAGCAAATGTTCGCAAACGTGGGATACAAGGTGCTACAAAAAGAGGAGGCCATGTGTGAACGGAAAATGTCTGAAAAAACGAATTGTTACCGACTGGGATGCAAACATGGTTCAGCATGCAAAAAAGGATATCGAGGCACGTGGCTTCGAAACTCAATCCAATGAATTATGTGGCGTGCAAGCAACTGCGATCCGAAGCCATTCAGGTGAATGTGGTCCTTTCCGAAGCAGTCATCATTTATCCAGTGGTTGGCGTCCAGGAAGGTGAATCCTCTTGAAAGGCACTGGGCTTTTAGGAACTGATTGGCCATGAAGATTGCTTGCAGCGGGACGTCCACCCGTGCAAGAATTCCGGAAACACAGACACTAGCGTGTGGCGATCGAACAGCGATGGTGTTCATTGCTCGAACGAAGTCTTGACAGACAAGTTCCGGTGATCGCCTTTGAGATAGGTCATTGGACCCAGCGTGTAATATCACTCGTGTGATTCTGGGGTGGAGGAATTTTGAATTTTGAACGAAAGACCCAATGTCCCTCAAGGTTGCACCGGGTAGCGACAGTGCCATCACCTTGTTTTTATCCATGTCGCGGCTTAAGCCGCGAACAAATGAGTCACCAATCAGCACAGTTGTGGCATATGGTGAGCCAGAGGATATCAGTTTTCGAGGTGGTTTAAAATCCGTGGGAAAAACTATGTCCATCAATGGGGTTATGATTTTCAAGTTTTCAGCTGATGAGGTCTGTGTTAGACGCAAATCAGAATGATTTGTGCCTGGTGACTGGGAGCTGGATGAATGATTGGTGCCTGAAATAGCACTGGATGCCAATAGCGGATGGCAACTATTTGTGGAAAGAGCATCACGGAGTTCACCAAAAGTAGCACTGTTCAGCTTCACAGATGAGAAAAGGAGGTCCTTCAGCTCCGCAAGTCGGGTTTCGAGTTCTGCTACGTCAGTCCGCAGTTTTTCCATGATCTGGGGATCAGCAAGGCACGGAGATGGGGTTTCAATTTTGGCTAATTTTTCAACAGAGTCTTTTAGTTCGACTTGACAACTTTCCAGGGATGCAATGCGTGCTTCAAATGCATCAAATTTGGACAGAAGTTCAGTAGAGATGGAAGCCAAATCACATTCTAGCCTGGCTAGAATCGCTGGCTAGCCGAGTTAGGAGAGCAGAGTCAACGGGGGAATTTTCATTTGCAGAAAGTCTGTCAACAAGTTGAGATTTGCAAGGGGGGCAAATCCAGAATTAAATTGCGCTTTAATTCATGCACTGCATTTGCGTCGGAATCGACGGAGACGGTGGTTTTGAATATTGCTGCGCGACATCAACGAGCCTGTCAGAAATGCCCTTACAACAGTCGAATGTTTCCAGTCTTAGTCGAATGCTCTTTTCTTCACCTTAATCACTGCTTAAATGACACATACAGAACAATGTATAAAGTCCATTAAACACACAGATTTGTTGTGTGCAAGCACATGCGTTTGCTGCGCTGCGAGCTGGTGCTTATCCCCCAAGAGAGTTTTGAACTGTTGGAGCGAGGAGATCCAGGAAAATGAGAAAGTCATAAGCTTGCGAATCACCTCCAAATTCTCTTACAATAATTGTGGGTGCAGTTATGCACGCGCTTTGGGATGACGCCAAAGACAAAATATCAAAATGGCAAAATGACATGTAGGATGCGGTCATTTAGAGCTTTTCGAGCATTTTCACGTTTGCCATGCGAGTATTTGCTCAGAATTGTCTGCACGCGTTCGGTGAAATTGCTTCAGATGCAACAGAACAAAATCGCTACAGATGTCATTGCAAATACAAAATCAACCAACCAACGGCTTCGAAAGCATAACTTTAGTCCGTTACAAAATGTAACTCTTATTGCTTATTGCGTAATGTAACTCTTATAATTGTAATGTAACTCTAAAAATTGTAATGTATCCCGTTCTTCCCGGAAATGCTGCAAGTTCTTTGAATTCATTAGCACACTCTGTATCCCAAAGAAACTTCAAACAACACGTTTTACTTTCCCACAGTTATAAAAAATTACCGAGAGGGTGCTTCTTTCACACTATGGTTTTAAACTTGCCATTTGCGTGTTTTCTTGGACACGTAGAGAAGTGGTGGAGCCAGTCCTAAATACGCGGTATCCCATAAGTAGTTTGCCTTGCATCGGGGCAAATTCCGGAGGCAATTCTAAGACGAAAATACAGAATATTTTTTGTCCTCCAATGACTTCTGGCAGAACTCCCCGAACAAAATATGGGAACCTATACCCTGTAAAATTCAACGATATTTTGGTGACAGCAAAAATTTGCTGCAAACCACATTTTTAAAGGCAACGAAAATGAAAAAAAATACGAAATGACAATCCGATGTGCTCTGTAATCTGTCACTACGTGCTTTTTTATAGTTTTGGTGCTTTTTAATTTGGTTCACAGAAAAAATTTGGCACCTTCAGAATGTCGTGGAATTTTTCAGCGCAGCACTCCCAAAGCCATCGTACAGCGAACCCCCAAAGTCATCGGATGAGAAGGTAATTCTATATTTTCGTCTTAGAATTGGATGTTGCGCCCATGCGGTTAGGCAAACTACTTACGGGACACCCTGTACCTGCTGAGCCATTGTTCCTTCCTCATACATGTATAATTTTATTGATTTCATAGAAAGTGGATGTCTCATAATCAAAGCGGTCCTGTAACGTTTTCTCAAACAAAACTATGATAACCACAATAATATGAAGTTTAAATTCAATTAAAAAAAAAAGCCATCGTTCCCATTGTAGAAAGCCTGAATTATTAAACATGAAAGAGCAGACATCTGAAATGTCCCTGAACGTTGTAAGTTTTTCAGTACGTAATTTGGAGATTGTAGCTAGGCTTTTGTTAGGCTTGTACAAGTCGTGGTCTGTGTGCTTTCACTCGATCATGCACAACAGATGTATCCATGTCAATAGGTACCTGATCGAAATAAAACCCCCTTTTTTTAACTGTTTCAATACATTTCGTTCCTAGTCTTGCTTTCAGTTTCATGATCAACCCGCTTTTGACAGTAGAGCGCATTGACTGAAAAGTATTTCTCTCCTAAATTTTCTCCGGAATTTTCTCTCCAAAAGAAATCCAAAATTGTCATTGTCTGAAATAATGCGTGCCTATATCGAAGTCCTCTTTTTCTGTTTTTAAGAGTGTTTGTTCTTGAATTGATTGATTTGTCCATGGGCAGGGCGCAATTTGCTCAATGTCTACTACTCGTAGTGCTCACTAATTCACTAATTTACGACTGAAGTCATGGGCCAATACCTTTTTGTATCAGTCAGCTCTTCCAAGCGAACACAGCGCGAGAAGGGTAGTGTTCACTAATTTACGACTGAAGTCATGGGCCAATACCTTTTTGTATCAGTCAGCTCTTCCAAGCGAACACAGCGCGAGAAGGGTAGTGTTCACTAATTTACGACTGAAGTCATGGGCCAATACCTTTTTGTATCAGTCAGCTCTTCCAAGCGAACACAGCGCGAGAAGGGTAGTGTTCACTAATTTACGACTGAAGTCATGGGCAAATACCTTTTTGTATCAGTCAGCTCTTCCAAGCGAACACAGCGCGAGAAGGGTAGTGTTCACTAATTTACGGCTGAAGTCATGGGCAAATACCTTTTTGTATCAGTCAGCTCTTCCAAGCGAACACAGCGCGAGAAGGGTAGTGTTCACTAATTTACGACTGAAGTCATGGGCCAATACCTTTTTGTATCAGTCAGCTCTTCCAAGCGAACACAGCGCGAGAAGGGTAGTGTTCACTAATTTACGACTGAAGTCATGGGCCAATACCTTTTTGTATCAGTCAGCTCTTCCAAGCGAACACAGCGCGAGAAGGGTAGTGTTCACTAATTTACGACTGAAGTCATGGGCCAATACCTTTTTGTATCAGTCAGCTCTTCCAAGCGAACACAGCGCGAGAAGCCGGGTAGTGTTCACTAATTTACGACTGAAGTCATGGGCCAATACCTTTTTGTATCAGTCAGCTCTTCCAAGCGAACACAGCGCGAGAAGGGTAGTGTTCACTAATTTACGGCTGAAGTCATGGGCAAATACCTTTTTGTATCAGTCAGCTCTTCCAAGCGAACACAGCGCGAGAAGGGTAGTGTTCACTAATTTACGACTGAAGTCATGGGCCAATACCTTTTTGTATCAGTCAGCTCTTCCAAGCGAACACAGCGCGAGAAGGGTAGTGTTCACTAATTTACGACTGAAGTCATGGGCCAATACCTTTTTGTATCAGTCAGCTCTTCCAAGCGAACACAGCGCGAGAAGGGTAGTGTTCACTAATTTACGACTGAAGTCATGGGCCAATACCTTTTTGTATCAGTCAGCTCTTCCAAGCGAACACAGCGCGAGAAGGGTAGTGTTCACTAATTTACGACTGAAGTCATGGGCCAATACCTTTTTGTATCAGTCAGCTCTTCCAAGCGAACACAGCGCGAGAAGGGTAGTGTTCACTAATTTACGACTGAAGTCATGGGCCAATACCTTTTTGTATCAGTCAGCTCTTCCAAGCGAACACAGCGCGAGAAGGGTAGTGTTCACTAATTTACGACTGAAGTCATGGGCCAATACCTTTTTGTATCAGTCAGCTCTTCCAAGCGAACACAGCGCGAGAAGGGTAGTGTTCACTAATTTACGACTGAAGTCATGGGCCAATACCTTTTTGTATCAGTCAGCTCTTCCAAACGAACACAGCGCGAGAAGGGTAGTGTTCACTAATTTACGACTGAAGTCATGGGCCAATACCTTTTTGTATCAGTCAGCTCTTCCAAGCGAACACAGCGCGAGAAGGGTAGTGTTCACTAATTTACGACTGAAGTCATGGGCAAATACCTTTTTGTATCAGTCAGCTCTTCCAAGCGAACACAGCGCGAGAAGGGTAGTGTTCACTAATTTACGGCTGAAGTCATGGGCAAATAGCTTTTTGTATCAGTCAGCTCTTCCAAGCGAACACAGCGCGAGAAGGGTAGTGTTCACTAATTTACGACAGAAGTCATGGGCCAATACCTTTTTGTATCAGTCAGCTCTTCCAAGCGAACACAGCGCGAGAAGGGTAGTGTTCACTAATTTACGACTGAAGTCATGGGCCAATACCTTTTTGTATCAGTCAGCTCTTCCAAGCGAACACAGCGCGAGAAGGGTAGTGTTCACTAATTTACGACTGAAGTCATGGGCCAATACCTTTTTGTATCAGTCAGCTCTTCCAAGTGAACACAGCGCGAGAAGGGTAGTGTTCACTAATTTACGTCTGAAGTCATGGGCCAATACCTTTTTGTATCTGTCAGCTCTTCCAAGCGAACACAGCGCGAGAAGGGTAGTGTTCACTAATTTACGACTGAAGTCATGGGCCAATACCTTTTTGTATCAGTCAGCTCTTCCAAGCGAACACAGCGCGAGAAGGGTAGTGTTCACTAATTTACGACTGAAGTCATGGGCAAATACCTTTTTGTATCAGTCAGCTCTTCCAAGCGAACACAGCGCGAGAAGGGTAGTGTTCACTAATTTACGACTGAAGTCATGGGCCAATACCTTTTTGTATCAGTCAGCTCTTCCAAGCGAACACAGCGCGAGAAGGGTAGTGTTCACTAATTTACGGCTGAAGTCATGGGCAAATACCTTTTTGTATCAGTCAGCTCTTCCAAGCGAACACAGCGCGAGAAGGGTAGTGTTCACTAATTTACGACTGAAGTCATGGGCCAATACCTTTTTGTATCAGTCAGCTCTTCCAAGCGAACACAGCGCGAGAAGGGTAGTGTTCACTAATTTACGGCTGAAGTCATGGGCAAATACCTTTTTGTATCAGTCAGCTCTTCCAAGCGAACACAGCGCGCGCGAGAAGGGCAATATTTTCTCTGAACGGAGTTCATTGAAGACGTTTTGTGCTGACCTTATGCCCTGCAATTGATGACGCCGTGGACAATATTGCAAACAAAATAAAATGCAGTAACGGCTGAAAAGCTGCAATACCGAATTTTAAATCATCCTTCGCAACAGTGGGAAAGCTTCAAAAAACGAACAACCTTTGCATATAGAAATCATATTTCACCGCAGAAATATATTAATCTACGCAGCTCATTCCATTTGAAGATATAAACTGAGAATGCTTCTCACTTTTCCAATCAAACATTCAGCGAAACTTTGATTTCTCTGACGAATCCCCAGATTTCTGTCGGCTTTTCATTGTTGCAGGAATTCTGATTACACTCTAAGCATACTTGTGAGCATTCTCAGCTCATATCTTCAAGTGGAATGAGCTGTAGAATGTGTTATTTATAGACTATGCTGAGTCGTACGGGCAATCACTTTTACAGCTATGAATGAATGATTGGCCCATCCTTTTACTAAAAATTGCATTTTTATACACCCTAAACCCGAGATTTCGGTATGTTACACCTTCGGAACCAATTTTTATCATGGGCTTAGATGGGGTTGTTCTTTTGACTTGGAACACATGGGGTGTTCCAAATCGCATATGTGTTCCAAATTTGTGGCAAGAAAATGATGTTCTAAGAACACGTCAGTTGTTCCGAAAGGTGTTCCGAAAAGAACACCTCCATCTGAGCCCATGTTAAATTGGTGTTCGGAAGGTATTCCGCACCGAAGCCTTTTTTTAGAGTGTAGATCAATCGCTATCATAATCAATTTTGCTCTATTTACGAGTATATTATTTTGGGCGTCATGGTGAGAACGAATTTCCAGCGCAACAGTGCCGGAAAGCGCTTTAACCAGGACTCTCTCGAGACGTTCTAATTTCCCTCCCAGTAATGGTGTACAGCGCCGATAAAAGTGAACCATATAGTGGCATCAGTTGCATCTTTCAGTGTTTCGGGGAACCTCCACCCATGCGGCATTAGTTTCCCAGAATTGATTTCATGCATATTTCGCTCAGCAAGATAAATCCCCTTTGTTTGAATCTGAATCATCACATTTGTCACATGTTTCCCGGAAAGATCGAAAAAACGCCGGGAATTTATGATGATTCAAACTTTTTACTCGGTGCAGGAGCCTTATTTATTAATTCTAACCCTCTTTGACATGAAAAAATCACAAAATGTTTATCAACACGTATTCCAACACTGTTATCAGAAAACGGCGGAGAGAGAATTGAGAATCGGAGAAAAATTGCCTAAACGTTGTCACTAAAATGGTAAAGTGTTCCAAAAAGAACGGTCCTCATGAAGATGCAGAATTAACGTTTTTGCAAACAAGGCCCGTAAAGATTGAAATTTTCATCGATTGCGAATTTAGGAGGCAATGCTGATTAAAAGTTAATTATTTGACGCTGTATGCGCACAACAAGCGCATAATTTGTTTTCATATTGTCGTAGGTACTCGTGTATGCTTGGCTGCATGACGGAGGGAGGCGGAGGTTGAATTTGCTGATGCGAAAACTTCTCCCCGAACCTCGTCAGTGCGGATATGCGAAATTGGAACTGAAAAGCGGAAATTGCATGTTTTCAAACAACACACACCAAGAGCAGTGGATCCTACGAACTCACTTTTTGTCCTCTTTTTAAAATCCAGAAAGTTCTGACCAGAAGAGGCATTTTCCTCGCTGAAACAAAATTAAACTTCGCTGCAACTCCCCGTCTGAATTGTTTTTGGATGCAGTGACAGGTAGAAAGGATTTGTGGTACTCTTTTGGCCGCTAGCCAGCTCCAGATAAAAGCAGTCTACATGCACCCCATAAAGCTTCCGAATCTGAGTTAAAAGTGATTGTCTGACAAGTCAAAGTACAAATCTGGCGCATCTTCGAATCCGTTCTTTTTTACTGTAAACCGATTTTCGCTAGGAGCAACCCTTGAGCCACCTCAGTTCATGTCACACACTTTTTACATACTCGTATTTACAGAGGTAAAGCCATGGGAATGAGGATTAATAAGAGAAGCCATTGCAATAAGGATATTCCTTATTCTTATGGTTAAAGCAAAGGTAGTGTAAGAAATTGGTTATCATTGTATTCCGGCGGGCATTGCGCTTTGAACTCGCAATTGCGACAATAATTATCATTGAGGAGAAGAGAACTCAGTCGGTTCAAATATTCTCGCCACACCTCACTGCTTGTCTCAAGGTGTGAGGCGTAGGTGCACCAGGGTTGATATAGGATACGAGGACAAAAAAAGGTTTGGCTGTCCACGTCTATGCGGCTTCCATTTTGAAAATCAGCTCTGATTATTGACGTCACCTTTCGCAGCTAATTGCAAATGGGTGTTTTCATTGAAGCTAACCATGGTTCGCATAAGGACAGGAGACGTCACATGCCACATGTTAAAACTCACTACACCCTCCCCTCGTGCAACCTCCGAAATCCCTTTCTTGATCATCCCTATTTAGTACGATGAGTTCACTTCCCCACTGCCACTAATTTTTGCACGATGCTCGAATATAACGGTTGTGCTGCCTTGGTCAACTTCAAAGGCCACATTTTTCTGCCACTATTTTCTTCCAGCAAGGTATGCATTGTTGCGAAGGATTCATTTTTGTGGCCAAATGTGAAACAGGCGGGATTGGCAAAATTGAACCAAAATTGCATGCTATACATAACGAGGAATTTGACTGTAGGCTTTTTATTTATTTTTTCCTGTTTCGTCACAATTTGCCCCCGTGTTGCGTTGCCTACGGTATAATGTAGATATACCTGGATTTTTGCTTGAACTTTGAATTAGCCGATACACAACACCGTTTAATCCGGCGATAGGTAATGTTGAGGAAGTTGAACAGCAGATGAAACAGAAAACTTTTTTCCGCAAACATTTTTCTCCGTTTATTGATGGCAGTCGATTTCTTTGGGCAGAAAATCACTAATTTTAGCAGCACTTCAGACCACGTTATTTTATTTTTTTAACCGCAGTTTTTTATTTAGTTGAAAAAAAAATAACATCGCTTGGCAAGTGATAGAAATTAGTGAAGAGAAGAAGAAGAAAAAAGAAAGACTATTATTAACGACCAATCCAGGCAAAAAGATACTTCTAGAAAGAAAGTACTGACAGGTGGCACTGCAGAAGGGTCGTTTCAATAACGGATACGAGTACTCTTGGGTAAAAGGGATGCCAAGGAGAACGATAATTTACGATGAAGTAGGTAGGTACCTATCTACGAGTATAAACCCAAGATCTGATTTTAAAATTGTGGGAAATTCTGTGGTTTTACATCCGATATGTGGCACAAAAATCATAGGAGTGTGAAGACCCAGGCTTACGGTATTTATATTTTTAATATTTTGCTTGCTCTGGCGTCGAAGAGCAAGAGGACGCAATCGAGCTGCATATACTCATTCACCTTCACCATATCACGAGCGCAGCGCCATCCAAAAACATCATATCCGCAATGCAATTTTTGTTCCCTCTTTTCGAAATTCGCAATAACCTGCACATCCAGCCCAGCCCAGCCCAAGCCAGGTCTTGCATGTTTATGTTGCTCTTTCAGCGTGCTTCAGCTTCCCTTTCATCATCAGCTGAGCTGGAGCTGGGGTTTCCTTGAAGATGAACAAACCCAACCCGAAATTTAATTTATTACCACACCAAATTAGGTTGCATAAGAATCCAGTGAAAACAACGAATTCGATAGTTGTACAGGCGGCTTGAAGTATCTCGCAACACTCGCTGGTTTATGATTCATTGTCGAGATTGACACGTGAACTTCGACGGGTCCGCATGCAGAAATTGGATTTCTCTGGTTCAGGCAATGGAACATTGTTGGTCACGCATGATAGACAGCCCGCACTAAGTGGATCATAACAGATAGCAGTGAATTGGAACGAACACGGATCAACAAGTTATTCACGCATTTATTGAAATTGTCGACGGCGTTCAGCGTTAAAGGTGGACAGAAATATATCTTCGGCCATTCTTAGAGCAGAACAATATTCTCGCAATCCCACAAGCAAAAGGGTCAAAGCACCACACGTGGCTACCTGTTAAGAGATTTTGCTTGAACCTTGCGTGCATCTATACGTATATAACCACAAGTTTATTCCGCAATGTCCTGTGAATATTCTCCACTCCAGCCGCCTGCATATTTAATGCAGGAAGTATTTGTTCTTCTCTCGTCGAGAGATGCGTGTTTGTATATATTCGTACCACACCAGTTGCCGTCATCCCGTGGGACGAAAGATCATATTCCCGACTCTCTGAAAATTGTTCCTCTTTTCCCCTCATCCCATACGACGTCGAGGACATGATATTCTTCTCGCCTATGACTTGAGTTTGCGACATGAGGACGTTGTGAATTGGAAGGGATGGGAAAGTGGATGGAGGTACCTACTTACAGCGTGATGTAATTTGGAAGTGGCTCTGAATTTTTTGATGTGCAGGCATCTGTGTGACAAAGCACACGCCTGCCGTGCTGCCATCTTGATAGGCCGCGTTTTATTTTGGCGAAATTTAAGCGAAGAGAACTTTCGTAAGCGGTTGGCATGCGGTTCCCGTGAGTGAAAGCCTCTTAGGCCCTGTCTTGCAAAACTGAACGTTTACTTAAAAAAAAAAAACAGATAGTTCACTGCGAGTATATCGACACCTCTTTCTGAGCGTGGACTGACTTTAAAACATGTCATTCTGTCAGTACATTCCGTGAATTCGGTTGGCATTGCTTGGCAAACAGTCTCTGCTAGTGCTTTTTCTAATGAAACTTTTCAGAAATAAAGCTTAATAATTGAGTTGAATTGGAATAGATGGGATCGGATATAGGATCGATTCGAATCGATTCCAATCGAATCCAATCGAATCGAATCGAATTGAATAGAATCGAATCGAATCGAATCTAATCGAATTGAATCGCATCGAATCGAATCAAATCGAATTGGATAGAATCGAATCGAATCGAATCGAATTGAATCGCATCGAATCGAATCGATTCGAATGGAATTGAATTGGATTGAATTTAATTGAATAGAATAGAATCGAATCGAATTCAAACGAATCGAGTAGCATCGAATTGGATCGAACCGAATTGAAAGGAATTTTATGGGGCATCAACCCATCATCATCAAGTGTTCAAGTTTTCATGCACAACAAGGAAAGAGAAATAAAAGTCACGATCGAAAAGCTGGCGATGGCGATGGCGATACCATGGGGAAGCCGCAAGAAACGGGAAGGCGATTCTCGCCAACCCGATTTTGGGTGCAGTTTGTTACAGTCGAATGACACTGCAGACCATGAACTAGTAGAGGACGGTGACTACCACTGCTCCCTGTGAATGTTGGAGAAATCGGATTTTGGAAGACTGGTTTCATCGCTTTGATATCCTGATCAATGGCCCGAACTTTCTTCGACAGGTCACTCGTTGCCGGATTCGGAGTGGTGAGTAGCTGCTTGTGAATGACTGTCAGAGATATAATTGGTATATGAGTGAATTTAGACAAGCATCAAGAGAATCAAGGAGACAAGCAGAGCAGGTGAGAAGTGACGGAGACTGCTTGTTGCATCCCCTCGATGCAAATCGGACGTATCCAAAATGGGAAGAAGGCGATGTCGCAATGTCAAGACAGGATGCAGGAGGGCCAAGCAGCAGCGATCATCAGCGGATTCCTTTCCGCCAAAGCTGCAGGCATCGAAACAAAAGCATGTCTCCGCAGCTCGTAATTTTGACTTCCGTGGCATCAGAGAAAATATAAAATCACGGAGGCAATGTTGGATTTCAATTTACCACTGGCAACTCTGTTCTGTTTCATCACGCCAATGACACCTGGCATCTATCGTCCAGGATAGATGCCACTGGCAAAACAGAATACAACGTCGTTACAGGTGTCTCACGTTCACTAAAGCATGGAGGACGAAAGCTGGGTTGATTATGAGATTGGATTTGAGTGAAAGATGACAGTCTCTCAGGATCTGCTGAGATAAATGGAAGAAAAGGTGGAAGGGTCAGGGTACCTGTCAAATGAAGAGAACTGATCAGGAACTGATGATTTTAAAATGTGTTGCCGAGCTTACCACATTGGCTTAAAATGGTATCCAAAAATCATGCGTGGGCCCAAAATCATACGGTAACTGCAAATGAACAAGTCCAAACTGGCAAAAACAAGGCTTTTTCGATCGAATTTCTGAGAAGCGTCACTGCAGCTGTTTCAAACGCCAGAAGAGCATGTGTTCTGTGCTGAAAATGTCTGACTTGCACCGCAAAATGTCAATGAAATTGAGAAATTGCATGATGCGGCCCTTCTTAAATCAAGTCAAGAATTTTGGAACAGACATTGAAAAATTCTATTTTTGCTCTCTTCAATCGCACCTGCTGAGTCATCAATAGCGAAGGATATCTCTGACCATGCTGAGTAACCGTCCGAAACAGTTTGTTCAATTCGCAGGTCTCTTCCGACAGCGATCAGTGTACGACAAGACCTCACCAACAAAAGACAAAGAAAAATTCACTGATTTTCGCATCTCTTAAACATTTTGATTCCTTTTTTTTCATTGCGTTGCTGCGCTGTGAATGAAGCAACACTTGTTCATGATGTGCAACTCACGAAACAACGATTAGTTTATCGGCCTTCATGTCATTTCTCTTTCTGCCTGGGGAGCAGCCAGGTATAAGAATACCAACTATTGCAATACCAGTTTCTATACGAATAATCTCACATGAGTAAGACTATGGCTTGGTTACCGCTTATTTTCTAATCACTTTTTTCAAAGGTCACGACACCAAAATTGTGTTGTCCACCTAACGAACATTTGCATAACATTTCATTGTTAAGGAGTGGCTTGCGTCACAAAGGCAGATTCGAGGGCCAAGACTGGAGATTTTCTTTCCCGCTACTTTTCCAAAGGATTTAGAAAGCTATACTTTTGTGAATTCCTCAATGAATTCAGTTGTCAACAGCTTCCAAAGGCTAGTGTTTCGAAAACCCCGCTGCTTGAGCTGAATTTGTAAAATTGCAAAACACGCAGAATCCGATGAGCGGCAGATAACGATTGCATGCTTTGTTCAGAGAAGTTCAAAAGTTCAAAGATTGTTTGTTGTTCAAAGATTGTTTGTTCAGAGAAGTTCAAAAGTCTTTTTGGCCATAGCAAAAATGTAAATCTGCAGTTTTATCATATTTTGTCATCTGAAACTTTTTCTAACTCAAAACGCGAATTTCAACATGCACTTTAATCGGAATTTGTAGTGTTAACATCCGTGGTTAGATCTGTAAAAAGCTTGTGATGACAAAATGTGATTAAAACAGTACATTTAATTTTTCCTACGGACAAAGATTTGGGCTACCTGCTTCTCTGGACAAAATGAAAAACAATTGCGTCAAATCAATTAACCCCTCAAGCCCCAGAGTTTTGGAAAATTGTTTTTTTTTTCTTTCCACACAATCCAAAGAAATCCTATCGCACGCACTGCACATCTTCACATCGGTTACCTCTTATTGGTTCGGGCCCGTCAGGTATAGTTGAAATAATGCGAGTTCTGTGACAGATTCAGTTTTTCGATGAAGAAATAAGTGAATGATGAAATCTGGTTGGCAAATTTTGCGAAGAGTGTGTGCGGACTTGCACTTGCCGTGATGGTGCGAAGCTGAACCACTCCGCAACTCTTCCCCAAAAATGAACTCACATTTCAGCCTTTGCTCTGCACACCACTTTCAGTCGATTCGATGGAAAATTGAGTCAAAATGATATACGGACGTGCCAGTTGACTCGAAAACGAAGCGGATTTAAAGTTACACTTTTACACAATTTGGTACAACAAAATGCTGTGAAACCGTCATTCGCTTGAATTATGTGTGAAAGCGTTGAATTCATATCCAAAAGGAGAAGCGCCCTTCAGCTATTTCTACTCTCATGTTCGACGGTTGTAGTTGCGAGCACTTCGTACCTCTTACGTTTAGAACAGCGTCCAATGCACACGATTCTGCAACTTTTTGTTTTGTTTTTGTTGCATTAAACTTATGAACAATAAAATGTTTAACTTTCTTTTATGGGATTTGAAAAGTTTTCCCTGTTATGGGACAGATCTATTGTCAGGATATGTTGCGGAACGTGCATGTGCGGTTGCAGGCGTCTTTGCTAAGTTTCGAATTCTGAAAATTGAAGTGAGCCTCACCAAATGATATATATAAAGCTATGGTCCAATAAAAGGTTTTTCCAAACCAACTTGAGATCAAAAAAGTACGATTTTTGAATGTTCTTGAAATTTCACCATTAATGAGTGGGAAATACCTATAGGTACATTCACAATAAATGCTTAAGAACATTATACAAGACGGGAATCTTCAGAGTCAGTGCTCTGCAGACTTTGAATAATGTTGGGAACGGGCTAATGTGACGAAATTTCAGTCAGACGATATAACTGAAAAATTCAGGAATTTTTCAAAAAAAAACAAAAAAGGAATTGGCAAAATTCTGAAGCAGTCCAAATCGTTGTCTGTAATAGACATGGTGATGGGTTTGAAACCATTGTTTCGTGCGAGTAAAACGCAAGAACAAAATACAAAATACGGTTGTTGTTTTTTTTTCTTTTCCCTTTAGCTTGCTGGAGACTTCTTGCATACAAAATGAACTGTTTTTTTATCGGGCAGCAGAAATCAGTCAAGCGTAATTTTAACAGAGAGAGACTTTATAAATGTTATCCTATCCTCTAACTTAGTCCGTGCAGCCGTTGTTGATTTCCCAGAGGGGAAAAACCAGGGTCGGAAACCGGAAAAAGATTAATTTCCCGTTTCCCGACTGGACGAATAAATCGAAAAGAGTTAAGACTTCAAGAAACGGGTCGTGAACTTCAATACCTCAAAAACTTTTTCGTTTTGCTAGAGAAAAGAGAGCTCTTTTAGGAGAAAATCTTTTGCCAAAAGTTGCAAGCATTCTATGCCATGCCATTGTATGTATTTGGACAGAGTGCCCACACAGTCGACGGCCACACACGAATTCATTTTTTTTACTCTCGTACATTGGTCCTATGGACGGTGAAATTGTTGGTCGCCTATATGTGCCTGGATATAAAAGGTGCTGCTCACCCCATCGCAATATGCCCCCAAAATGCACCGCAAAATGCAATATAAATAATTAATTTAAAACGCTTTGCGATTGTGTAAAATGTGGGGCGTGACCAATTTTATATTCGTTTGAGATGTGGGTGATGATTGTGATGGTAGTTTTGTTAAATATCAACGTTGTACATCCATGTTCTGAAAACTGCCCCGCAAATTCAATTCGCAAGAAATCCTTGCGGTGAGAAAGTTCTCCATTCGCGCTAATTTATACTCCTTTTCAAGGTGTTTGAAGGAGGAAAATTCGGTGCGAATGGCCTGAAACAACTCAGTCTGCAAAAGTCAGGAAAAAGGCACATGCAAGGGTTTTCCAAACGGCCCTTTATGTTTAGAGCGTGATTTCTTGCCCTTTCATCCTTTTACCTGTTTGCTATACTCCTATAGGCCTATATGGCTTCTTTTTATGTGCATGCCTTCTGAGGCTGTTGGAAATGGAGCAACAAAAGGGAAACACTTCGACTTTCGGCCTGCCACGGAAGACCTCCGGGTCTTCTCTCCATAAAGCCATGCATTTGTGCGGTTTGAGAACACCGTTTTTGCCTTCCAACCACACTCTTGCCAAACTGTTGTTGTAGGAGTTCTCTCTTTGAAAATCACTGCTGCGCTTGCTCTCAACGCCAAATTTTCTTTAAAATAGATTCAAAGCTCCTTCGATATTGGCCAATACTTTGGCTTGTTTTGTTTCTGTTATTTTGAGATGTTGTAAATTGATTTTGCTGCCAATTTTCCATTTAGGAAATTTTGAGGTTGTTTTACAGATGTTCAATCGCAAGCCTTTAACGGTAGCACATACGGAAGGTGTTACCATGGTAGGAGCGAAGAAATAATGCGTTGACTTCAATGTTTCAATTTATTTATCTATGGGGATTTCCGTTTGAGGCAAAACTTCTTCAACAACCCATTCCACTCAAAAATAGTGCGCCTGGGCATATTTTAAACATGTGGTCATGCCCAGAGTCGTGTGATGGTATTGGGCATACCTATTCTAAAAAAATGCAAAGTCGCCCCATCCACCCATTTAGATCCAACTTGGTTATATGAGCCGTAAGTCTGGCGTAAGTCTGGCGAACTTCCCTCTGGATGCAAGAGAATCCCATTCAATCCTTCTGATCATGTCAGAAGCACTGCTCGTCCTTACCTAGTTGCTTTATTTTTTTTTATTATTATTTAAACAATACTGTCCACAAAGGCAATGGTGGCAGAACGACGAACAAATCTGAGTCCAATGTTTAAAATTAAAATTGTCAAAACATTTAAAAGACAAGGGCGAAAAACAGATTGGCAACAAAAGAAGGGTCATGATCAGTCACAAGAGTTGTTGCAAGGTGCGATGCCTATAGGACGCTTTTACTCTCAAAATTGTGGGGGATGCAGAAGGAAGAGAATTCCAATCTCGAATGATGCGGGGAAGAAGGAATTAAAACTCGATCGGTACTGCAATGCGGACCAGTGAGTGCAAGGCCATTTTCTGCTCTCGCTGATTAAGTTTAATGAAATAGTTCGTTGGTAAAGAAAAATTGTAGGAATGTGTAACAATATCACTCAACAATTTAATTCGGCGTTCTTGGCGTCGTTGTGACAAGGGGGTTAATCAAGTTCCTTCATCAAACCGGAAACACTCACGCCGCGTTCAAAGATCCTGTTATCATGCGAGCAGCCCTCCTTTGGATCATTTCCACCCTAGATGCGTCCGCACGAGTAACAGGATCCCACACCGAACAAGCATATTCCAGGATTGGTAGGACAGAAGCTAGGTATGCCTTAACTTGGCTCGACGGGAGGAGTAACGAATATTTCTTGATATGAAACAAAGAGCTTTACTGGCTTTATCACAAGTGAAATTGATGTGATCCTTCCACGACAGATCGCTTGAAAGCAAGACACCTAAGTACTTAAAAAGGGAGACATTTTCAATTTGGTTTCCATTTATGAAGTATGTTGCGTCACAAAATGTATTCTTGCGGCGACGGGAGAAGGACATGGATTTCGTTTTAGCGGGGTTGACCTGCATACCCCAGGCATCGCACCATGCGGAACCCGGTTGAGGTCAGACTGCAGCAGCTCCGAGTCTGCAGGGGATGTGATTGCCCTGAAAAGGACGACGTCATCTGCAAACAGGCGGATGCCAGAGGTAATACCGAGAGAAATGTCATTTATGTAAATCAGGAATAAAAGTGGGCCCAACACACTACCCTGGGGGACACCAGAGGTGACGAACGACTCCGTAGAAGTGGCTGACTGAACTTGCACCATTTGGGTCCTGGATTCTAAAAAACTTGATAAAAGGCGGAGGATAAAGGGAGGGAAATCTAGGCCCTGCAGTTTGGACAGGAGTTGATCATGCGGGACAAGATCAAATGCCTTTGTAAAATCAAGGAAGATGGCGTGAGTGACAAGGCCAATATCCATGTTTCTACCAAGTTCATCTACTAATAAAAGGACTTGAGATTCACATGACATATTTGGTCTAAACCCAAACTGATTTGGATGAAGAATTTCATTGTCAGATAAGAATTTCCTGATGGTGGTGGCCAAAACTTGTTCAAAGATTTTAGAGCATATGCAAGTGAGGGAAATGGGCCGATAACTCTCGGGTCTATTTGATGGTAAACCTTTTTTCTTGATGGGTACCACCATTGCTTTCTTCCAGTCGCGAGGCAGCTCACCAATTTGGATTATTTGCGAGAAGAAGGCGGTAAAAATGGTACTCAGTGCAGGGGCAAGCTCTTTCAGTAGTCGACCAGGCAAGCCATCAGGACCCATTGCCTTTTTTGGGTTTATGGAGGTGAAGAGCTTCTTAACACCTGAGGGAAAAATGGAGGGTAAGGAACTTGAGAAATCATCATTAAAAGGGGGAATAGGAAAATCACGTTTAACAGAGAAAACGCTTGAAAAATAATTGTTCAAAACATTTGCTATCTCAATGGACTCAACGACTGTGGCACCAGTGGATGTAAGCAAGGCGGGGACACTGCTGCATTCTTTCAGTGACTTTAAATATCGCCAAAATTTCCTGCAGTGTTTGTCTTCCAGAGTGTTGTTTATGAAAGATGTAGACAGATCTGAAGTTAAATCCGCGCATTCTGTTCTTAGCCGGCAATAGGCGCTCCGATCAGAATGGGAGCCAGTACGTCTGAATTTGGCGTGGACACGCCGTTTTTCTTGGAGTAATTTGCTTAGCTTTGGATTAACCCAGGGGAATTTAGGATTAACTTTGACTTTTCTTGCAGGGAAGGACGTATAAAACGACATAAGGGTGTCTCTGATAGTTATCCATGTGTCGTTTATGGCTCTGGCTTTAATTGACTTTTCGCTGAATAAAGGGTTTGTAAGCAGTAAGCTGTTTAAATTGGACCAGTCAACAGCTGAATAGTCCACGAATACTTTCATGATCTTTTGATTGTTTCTGCTTGGCTTATTGGGCAATGTGAGGACTACAGCTTCGTGATCAGCAATGCCAGGATTGACTTCAACTGACACACCTGGCCACTGGAAGTTTGTCATTGCAATGTCCAGGAGAGATCTGGAGGTTGGTGTTACTCGTGTGGGTTGGTCTACCATTTGATTAAGACCAAAAGTATTGATAATGTCCTCCAAACATTTGTCATTATTGTTTAGGGGTGATTGATGGCCAGGTTCAGTGGAGAACAAATTTGGACAATTTACGTCACCACAAACAAGAATTTTGTGACCGAGAGACACATGGGCTCTGATTGAGTCATAAAGGTCTAATAGGATTTGGTCGTTGGATGGCAAATTGGGAGGCAAGTACACAGCAGCCAAATATAACTGAAAATGTTCTCCTAGGGCCAGAGAACACCACACAATCTCTAGAGGGCTCTCATCGCGAAGAAAGGTCTCAGCAGGAAGACAT
The DNA here is from genome assembly GCA_030068105.1 of Sinentomon sp. SZTP_YWyxl. Classification (NCBI taxonomy): domain Eukaryota; kingdom Metazoa; phylum Arthropoda; class Protura; order Sinentomata; family Sinentomidae; genus Sinentomon; species Sinentomon sp. SZTP_YWyxl. The sequence goes on from JASGXE010017653.1 coordinate 38,536, forward strand.
TTGAGGGATTCCTGAATGGAAACTAAAACTCCACCCCCTCGACGTACGCCTCGCCTATCACACCTAAAAGTCTGGAAGTCATTTGGGAAAATCTCGGAGCTGTCAACGTCAGGCCTCAACCAGGTCTCTGACAAAACAACAATTTTAGCTTTCATGGAATTGGTTAAAGTTAAGAGGTCAACACGCTTTTTAAGGCACATAATCGACTGGCAATTAACAATGACACATTTAATACGCAACAATGCAACTGGCTGAGAAATTTGTTGGCCTGACGTCAATGTATTTGACGTTGCAGGGGCAGGAAGGCGAGCATTGACCGCAGTTTGAATGGGTGAGGATGATAGCCCCAAGGGTGCATTTACTGGAACGGGTGCAGAATAGGTATCAAAAGCCTGACGTTGGATACATTCCAATCATACGACAATGACAGAGAGCAAAAGGTTCCCAAGTAAAGGTTGCATATTCTAGCATCGGCCTCACAAGTTTTGTGTCATCCACTCCCTATAAAATTTAATTGAGACCGGCACGTTGTTTAATCACGCTTGTTGAAGTGCAGGGTAGAGTTGGTCTTTTTCAAGGTTCCAATGAGCTGATTTTGACGGCAGCAAATCAGTTGAGGCCATTCTTGCTTGGCTTGTATTCGTAGATTCAGCATCATCATAAGTCAATCATCCTTTTTGGAAACAGATTTTCGAAGCTTCGACATCGGCGCACATATACTCTCCGACTTTTCCATGAACTCAGAGAAACTCGCTTTGGGTACTTTGATGATCACAGTATAATTTTTGTAAAATCTCGAATTTTATGCCTGTCTCCATTGCGCCTTGATGACGACAAAACTTTCGAGGTACTTCGTAGCAAGAAACACGTCGAATTGGCACAAACATACCTATAGGCCAACGAATTTCGACTCATTTTCTCTTTTCCAACTCCAGAGTGGAATTTAGGCCTACCACAACTGAGGCTTCCAAGGCATGTCATGACCATAACGACTGGTGTGGTGGTCGGTGCGATATTCAGCAGAAAAAAAATTACAAAATTTTTGTAGCATTCGACTGCAATGTGCAATGTTCATGTTTCACCGACCTCTTGGGAAACATTATCGAGATTAGCGGAACCAATTTCACTCTGGTTCATTATAATGTAATAGAAAACGTATTCGAAAAGGTATGGTATGAAGCATACCTTATTATTATGCTTTGTTGAACAGCAGTGTTACTGGCAGGAGCTCTCACAATCGAGAATATACAGAGAAGGCCCATTTACAAAACATGCCGTATTCACCGAGATCCTTACTTTCAAGAATTGCGCAATTTTGACATTTGGGAAAGCCCTTTTGCTTCTATCATGACATACTCTTACAGAAAAACTTGGACGAAATGCGAATGGATCTGCCGCCTGAACTCGATATCATAAAAGGTCTTCCTTGCGGCATGATTAAGCAAAAAAAAAGTTTTTTTACAAAGTTTATTTTCATAGGAGCCTCTGTATTTGGTACACAGATTATCCCATTACATTCGCTATCACAAAGAACAATGTACATATTATTTTATCTATGGAGTTGTCCCAACAGACACATAGAGCGTGTATTTATATTTATCGTGTTATACTTCCTGCACTGTATCGCGCATGCGATATAGGAATGTTCTTTTGCTGTACTATCTCAACAGCAGGATTAACACTATGCAGTCTCAGCTGCTTTCTGTTAGCAGTTACCAGGCAGAGAAATGGACAACAAGAGTGAAAATTTTAATCCGATGGAAATCCCGAAGAAGCAGAAAAAGTCCCTTTTTCTCTTTGAACCCGTGATTACACTGAAAAAAGAAAGCACTGCACGAACCGTATTGCTTCTTCCATTCCATTCTGACCATCAAAACCTGAACTTTAGAAAACAACACTCGAACGTTTCACATTAAGAACATATGATACCGAAGAACTTTTTGATTTGAGACGGCCCATGGGATATTTTCAATGTCAAAAGCCAAAGTAAATGAACAAGAAATCAAAAACGCAGTATTTTGCGCTGATATTCTTTCCAATGCAGCAGAAACACACGTCGTTGGCCTTTTCACCCCGTATTGATTTAAATTATTGCGAAACATCTTAAATTATCCGTATCGCGATAACCTTTTAAATTCTTTTTTATCGTGTCTGTCCGCAGATTTCCAATCGAACGGCCGAAATACCGGGGGGTCGCCTTTGAACAGTTCGACAATATCCTTGCGATATCAACATTCGAACATGTGTCTTCATCACCATTTTTGTAGTTATTTTTTTCAGTTTTTTCATTTTTGTAGTTATTTATTTTTTATTCAATGTCTCTATCGATTGCTTTTTGACATTTTGCATCTCCCAAATTCTTCGCAGTTCGAGCGGTTGGCGGTTGGCTCAGGAACTTCCACCCAAAAAGTGTCTCCTTTATTCGATGAGTTTGTGTAATATGCGTGTTCCATCTTATCAATTATTGAATTGAATTGAATTGAACTGTTTATATTTAGGAGCTTGGCCCCGTTTCATATAGATGTAAAAATTACGGCAAGTTGGAAGGGAACGAAAATAACAGTTAAAAGCATTGAAAGAAGCCTCATACTAAGAAACACCAAAAAAGGTTTAAAACAACAGCAAAAGTACCAGAGTGAAATTGAACCATATACCTATAGAGCTGTAAAAGGTGAATGGAGCTCTCAAAGAATGCGCAAAGGCGTTCTCTCAGCAGATTTATGGAAATTGGGGTTTTAAAAATTTCAGCGGAAAAGGAATTCCAGTCAGAAATCGTTCGCTGAAGAAATGAAAATTTCTCCACATTTGTCCTGGGACATGGAAGATTCCTTATTTTGAATTGGTGGTCATGACGAGAAATGTTTGTTGGTCTCTGAATTAATGGTAATAATTCACACCAACCACCAATGTTGGAGACCACTTTGAAAAGGTATATTATCCTGCTGATTTTTCTTCTGATATGTAGCGAAGTCCAGTTCAATTTTGAAATCATCCCAGACACACTGCTGTGGCGAGAATATTTACCAGTCACAAAACGAGCTCCCAAACGCTGTATTTTTTCAAGTGAGGACAAGTCAGCAGCAAGGTGAGGGTCCCAAACGACCGATGCATATTCAAGCTGAGGTCTAACAAATGCGAAGTAAGCAAGCTCTCTGGTACTTTGCGGACATCCCCTAAAATTGCGGCGAATAAAATACATGGCCTTACGTGCCCTATTAACAATAGTATTGATGTGCAGAAACCAATTTAGATCGCTAGTGAGGTTAACACCAAGATAAGTAATTTTTTCTACATGTTCAAGCACAACACCATTTATGGCGTAATGTTGACGAATTGGATTGCGTTTGTTTGAGAAAGATACGACTTTGCATTTTTCAGCATTAAGTTTCATACTGTTGTCCTGGCACCAGCCTGAAATTGTTTGCAGATCATTCTCAAGCTCATGGCAGTCAGCGACGGAGCAAATTTTTCGATATAAAACACAGTCATCAGCGAAGAGGCGAATGTTGTTGCGCAAATTAGGGCCCAGATCGTTTATATAAATTAAGAAAAGTAAGGGACCAAGAACACTACCCTGTGGCACGCCAGAAGTTACAGGTAGTAGCTCAGAAACGGAATTCAAAACTTTAACTCTTTGAAAACGATTTGACAAATAATTAGAAACCCACAAGCATGAAATATCATCGATACCAAGTGCTCTCATCTTAGCAATGAGCGTCGCATGAGAAACAGCATCAAATGCTTTGGCAAAATCAAGAAATATTGCATCAGTTTGCCCTGAGTTACCCACCTCAGCAGACAAATCATGCACAAGACTTGCAACTTGAGACTCGCAAGAGAAACCGGAGCGGAAACCATGTTGTTGGGGAGAGAACAAGTTGTTAGATTCAAGAAAATTGCGGATATGGCAGTCAAGAAAGTGTTCAAGAAGCTTGCAGCAGGCACTGGTGATAGGGATGGGCCTATAGTTAGCGGCATTAGATTTTGAGCCTTTCTTATGTATTGGTGTGATGGTTGCAATTTTCCAGGATGTTATTATATGTGTGTAATATTCCAATTATTCATGATAAGATGGAACCCTCAACAGAATTTTGATTCGTACTTTGCAATCAAAGGCTTCAAGCACTGAAACCAAACCCGCCGCAACCCCATACATGATATCGATAGCGGATGTGCATGGTGGTTGCAAGGGTTGCGCCGATAAAGTCGGCAGGACATCGAGGAACTGACACCTAGACATTTTTGTGGTGCAATGTGAACCGTCTGCATTCGCTGCAACCAGCTGACGTTCATGTCTCGAAAATTGATCCATGCCGCCCACCATGTTGCTGTTTGGGATAGAACCATCAACGCGTGGAGGTAGGGTATTTATCACTGCTTTTGATTTGACATTATTGTCCTCCCTCTCCTTTCAGGAGGATTCGATTGTTTTTTCTCATGGCCTCCGTGTCCCATCCTGTGCTAGAATGCTTTTCTCTTTTCTCACTTTGTTTCCTGATTCTTTCGATTGATAATGCCTAGCAAGCAAGCAGGAAACCCCGAATGACTTATTACGGTTCAATCGAGTTGAATTGAAGTTTTTGAAACCTTTTGTTTAACTATTGAAAATGTTCAAATTAAACCGCTTAATAGTTGAAGGTGCTTTTTTGTGTCTATCGGCAGACCTGACATTCAGTTGCTTAAATGATCACCGTAAATTCGCTTCTATCGGCCTATCTTCATGAATCCTTTTCACATTCTCGAATACGTCCATAAGTTCGCAGGCCAGTGTAAAAATGATGATACACGCCTCGCTTCGTATCCTAGCCTTTCTGCGCATTGTGCTTATAGCCGTCTGTGCTGGCGTTGGTTTGCTCTGCTCTGCCAGCCAGCGGCCATTATTTTCCCATCATTAACAACTGCCTTTCCGCGATACAAAGAGGCCAAACTTCCCCTTTCATCACATCAGAGAAAGAGGGAAAGGGAACTAAGGTTGGAGTTTTGCGATATACCGTCAACACACACAGACCATTAACACATATTCCGTACACATAGGTACAAATCGATGAATGGAGATATATGAATTTTTCAAAAATATCACAACATTGAGCAAACATAAAATATTTTGTGAACTCGCATTTTTGTCTCTGCAATTGCAGTGTTGCCAGATCTCTGTGGACAAAAATTCGCCCATGTTGAAACTGTTAATTCTTGCACTGTACCTATACGCAGATACGAGTCTGAGAAAGTTCCATAACGAAATTATGGTTTTGAAGGATGATGAAAGGCGGAAAGAGTGCATGAGAGCTGATGGGATGGATGCGAGTGAGCCTGCATGATTCAATGGACTCTTACTGCAAATGCTCCAACAGCTCATTTCTATAGATGATGGGGGGTTTGAACGGTATAAATCATTGTCTGATAAAAGCTTTTGACTAGTCGACGATAGCAAAGGCGTGTGTGTTCAAATCGCACTCTGATAAAACATTCCACAAAAAACAAAACCCCAATATTCGACAAAAAACTCTCGTTTGAAGTTCCCTTTTCTGCGTGGTTTTTACACTGTTGCATATGAAAATATATCACCATTCCTTATTCATGTCTCTTTTACGAGTAATAGCTATAATCAAGTTCGTTTTTTCTTACTTCTGACTATTTGTCAGGATTTCAAACTGTTTTTCTTTTTGTTTTTTTTTCAGCAAGCTTTATTTGGCAAGGTTTATTTCCCATGCAAACCAAAAAAATTGCAACCAGAAGATGGTGTCATCAGACGAATCAGTCATGAGAAAAAAATCATTGCAACGGTAGAATACGAATACCGACCGTTTCCCTGGTCTCGCGGTTTGGTTTCATGAGGTTTTATTCACAAACAGATTGGTGCAACTCAACGTGATTGGAATGGAGATAGAGCTGGTGAAATTTTCTTCAAGAGATGCCACGATCGACATCACAGGAATATGCGTTTTTCTGTTTTTATTCTGTGGCGCAAAACATGTCTGCAAGCGACTGCAGTCATTGCCTGATGGATGTTTAGCGACCTTTGCGTTTTCGTTTTGGCACAAATGATTGAAGGATGGATCTCCTCTTTCACAGACAATTGGCAGCAAACAATTTTCACGGTTGGCTCCAAAGCCATGGCGAAATTCGAAACTGCTGCTCCTCTGTCAACTGCTAACTGCTGTAGGACCATCGTATGTGACGTCACACGATCCTTCATCAAAAAATGTTCGCAGCCCAACATCCTGATCCTATACCCTTCTCCCTTTTCACTGCTCAGTCACAACAACTGATGACCCTTCCGGCTTTTCTGACATTTTTTAGCCTACATCGCAGGATGAAGACCGAGCAGAATCGATCCCATTGGATTTCCCACGTTAATCCGCCTATAAGCAAGGCCTCTGATCGGAACTGAAGCAATTCGTGCAATGAACGGGTGCAGTTTGATGCTATAGAGGAGACTTCTTTCTAAAACTCTCAATTCGAAAGACTGACAGATTGGCCGCTTAAACGTTTCTTTCCGGCCTTATCTATTCTTACGTTGCCTCACTGAGTTTATTTTGTTGCCTTGTTTTTACTGCCTTTTTACTTTTTACTTGCCATTTTTTACTTTTTTTTTTTGCCATTTTTTTATACTTGCCTTTTTAATTTGTTGCCTTTTTATTGCCTTATATTATTTTACTGAGTTTTTGCTGTGAGTTTATTTTGTTTATTACGTTGCCTCACTGAGTTTATTGGACAATTTTTGTTCCAATGAGAATATCAGGCCCAAAACTGGGAATGAACAACTCATAATGAGAGAGGGCGTTTGACGGAGAAGTGGGAACGTCAGGTATCTTGCCATGGAGATCGGTTAACTGATTAAACTGATGGATATTCAGAACACTTTGCGCCGAAGAGTGATGAGCAGTGGTAAAAGTCAACTTGTTTGAGCATGGTCCTTGTCCTTGAAGTCCTGGGAGGGTGAAGAAAGTAAGAGAATGAGTAGGAGAGAGAAGACTGATCTGTTCACAAGTTTCAACTGAAACTAGTTGAACACGTTGGTAACCAGTTTCAGTTGAACAACGGCGGGTGAATTGAAGAGCTGAACGGAATGAATGGAATGACGAATTCGGTCAATCTTATGGGAACCACTTTCATTTATGTGAATTAGGTGCAAGCAGTTGGTTTACAATTAGGTTTACAAGCAGTTATAGATGAAGGACTGATTGCCTCGAGTTGATGTTGTGTCAGAGGGGAATTATTAAAACTCTCAATGAGAGTGAAAATAATCCTCTAATATACGGTGATCTGGACGTTTCAGCACACGTTGATCCAAAAACAACAAAAAGCGGATGCAACTGCTAGCGGATAACGAAGCTTTACATGACTATGAGAGGGAACGTTGTGCACGAGTAGATGTAGTACTTTTAGGAGCAGTTGAACATTTAAAAATCTGTCGCTCGACTGAACAAAACTGAATTGAACCACATCGTAAGGCTTTAGTCTGATGCTCGACTCAGTGCTCAGTGTCTTAATGCATTCCACTCTGTTTTTTACGATCGTAAGCGAGTTCACTCATGCAAAAGACCACCACACATCTAGGTATACGTATAGGCACGTATTTTTACGATTGGCAGTGGCTACGAGTTTTCGTTAGTTTCCATCTCTGGATTATCTTCGCAGAGAAATCAGGGAAAAGAATCCGTTGCCAAAATACACACATGCAATAGGGGCCCAAAGGACAACATCCTTCATCCTTATTATGCCATTTTTTCTTTTCTTTCTTTCTTTCTTTTCTCAAACGAACTTGTAGCTTCTTCTCCACGCTGTTTCTTCCCCTCCCCACTGGCATCCTTTCCCCACCATGCAATTACCGCCCCCCCACTCTGCCTCACTCCACGCCGAAGCTGGTTTGACCTTTTCCTCTTTGCCTTGCAATCGAACCATGTTCCCCTTAATGTAGCTATACACCCTTTTGTGTTCTCGCCAACTCTCATCCACTACAAGTCCTGTATAGCTATTCTCATCCACCCCCCAGAAGTCCACATTCGCGCCCTTTTCACCATAGCTCAATCCTGTAACCGCCCATGCCCCCCCCGTTCCCCTGAACTCCAATCCGCATAGCCATTTCTCTCAGAAACTGAAATTCCCCTCGCACCCCCTCACCCCTCATTGCCCTAATGCCCACACTCGATTTCGCAGAGTTCGTCCTCAGCAGTTAATCAACTCTCTCCTATCCCTCCCCACTTATCTTCTCTTTCGTACATGCCCCTCTCCGCACAGCCCACTTAACTTTCCTTCACAATTTTGGCGCCGAAATTCTTCTGCGGCCTGAGGTAAAGTTTCTGAACTCGCGTGAGTGTCGAATGGGTGGACGAATTTTCTTTGATTCGCAAATAGATAGCGCCAAAAGTGGCCCCGTAACAAACTACGCAAATCGGACTTCTTAGCCTGGGATGTACATAAGTCCACAAAAATAGCTCATCAGGAACCCTCAGTGTGGTTTTTCGCCGAACAGCGAAATAACCGTTTCCACTGCAACTCGACTCGAATTCAAAGCCCGATGCACAATCCGGAGAAGGGTTGATCACCCTGTGCCATGAGTGGAGCGTTTCGCAGCTTCTTGGTGCCGCAGTTCGAAGTTCCTTATAAGGATAATGCTATAAAGCATTGTCCCACGTTCATTCCAGCGCCTTATTAGGGGATCCAATCGTGGATAGAAACCAACGAGAACTGCAGTGCGTATATATACATAGTGATATGGAATCTAATAATGTTCCTATACCTATATACGTTTGAGTATGGTTTATCCGAGAAGGAACACGCCTCGGTTGTTGTGGCACAATCTGGCATTTGATAAGGGGACACAGCGAAATTTGCGATTTTTATGGCGTATCAATGAATTTCCACACGTTTGTCGCACACTGCCTGACATACAAATAAACAATCATTTTTTTTTTTTTGACTTTTGCAATGTGTCAGGCATTTATTGTGAACGCATGGATTTTCCAAGGCAGGAGAGATCCGCACATGGGTTATTTCAAATACGAATAAACAACTGCGAAAGTGGTTGTGGAGATTTTGTCCTTCGTGGGGAAGGAATCTCTCAGAAAAAGAAAATCTCCACAACTCCAGTGGTTTTGATTATTCAATGTTGATTGTTCGACCCAACACTGCTGCATTCTCGCGATGATGATGCGAGCATGCAAAGTTGTAGCCGTTTTTTCTCTTGCTAACATTCTTTTGATACATGGTTTTATTGACAGATACTGGAAAAAAAAAATTCTTGTGTTCTCTAAACTTTCTTCTCTGTGTTTTCTATTTCGTGGGCAATGGACATTGTTCCACAAAATCTGTTTTTTTTTTCAAAACTTTCTTTGCTGTCTTTTGATTTCCGAAATTAACACTGTCTCCATGAATGATGTTTTTTTGTTTTCTTAATAACTAATTTCGATATGTCAAAAGGATATTATTTGGGATTCCTGATTCTTGTGTCAACATTGTGTGCGAAATCAACTGTGAATTTTGAGCTCAATTTCAGATGGGATGTCTTCGAATTGTTTGCTCTGAAATTCCAGAAACCGTGTGAAATTTTGTATCTCTCTAAAATCTGCCAGCGTATTTCTCATTCTGAAAAATTGAAGAAACCTTGTGCTTGTATTTTCCTTTTCTTTTAAATTTGCAAGCGCAACTGAGATCAGACATCAAATCCACCTCAACACACAAGGCAAAAAAATTAACTTACGCGACCCACTGACTGACTGATTGACTGACATAAATTGTTGGGCACTTCCAGGAAACTGAGAGCTTTGATAATTTGGTATCAGGACCGACTTTTATCGCTGATAACAGGAAGAATCTGAAAACTGCTGTTTTTGTCCTTGAAAGGGATGATTCTGGGTGTTTTCAAAATTTTTACCACTTTATTTAACCTTGAAGACAACCCACCGAGGGGCGGAGGAGAATGAAAATTTGAGTGAGGAAATTACGTAGGAGACAGAGTCTCAACCTTCAAATCCTGAAATAATAAGAAATCAAATAGTCTATGAACAAAAAAAAAAGATAAGAATCTTTCAAAGAGAGAGAGATCACAAGATAGAAAAAAAGAGACAGGATGTAAAACGACTCGATAGGAAGAGAGGACTGAGGTGAATGAGGAAGGGAGGGAGGGATAAGGGGACTTACACAGCACTTTTCAAGCCAGCTGGTCTTCAAGCCACTTGTTCTAAGGGTCATGTAAAATGATGCTCAACGATGATGTTCATAATGTCTAGAAACCTCTTTGAAGGTCTATTGAAGGATTCATTGAAGAGGGGTTCAGGGCCGTCCAGTGGCCGTTAGAGTGACCGATGGCCGCTATTCAGGGTGCAACCCAGACGGTTGCCGAATGCCGCAGGGTTGAATCCTTCTCGTATATGTTGTATTCTTCTATTGAATACAGATAAAAGAAGATTCAGTTGTTTTGGAGCGGAAGCGTTTTTATGAATGTACGAAAAAAGTTTTATACTAAAATAAAGTTTTTATAAAATACTAAAAAAGTTCGTGGAAAAGTCATTTCATTTCGAGAATACCACACTTGCTTCCTTGGCTTGGACATGATGCCATCTATACCTGGTTCAAATCCTATCCCAATGATATTGAGGATTCTAGATCTGTTTATGGATCTGACTTCACAGTTTTGATAAATTGTCAAATTTTACTTTGTCACCACAGATCAATCATCGAAATTCTTCAACAGAAAGGACACCTATGACCTACCAGAGGATATCAATGGGTACTTGGCCACTGTGTTAGGCAACCAACACCAAACTAATTCTCTATTGAAAGCAAAGTCGCAGAAAGTCACCAAAACGTCATCCACTGAATTCACGTCCTGGGGATACACGTGGTAAAGAGAGTAGCAAAAAGTGGCCGTTAAAATGCAAGTATACATAGGGTCGAACACTGGGGGGTTTAAGGCTGAGCAAAGGCAGCCACCCGTACTGTTGGCTTCTCTTGTTGATTCCCCCCTCACTGCACGGGATCTGATACCTGTTGACCTGCATCAGTTGCTAAAATGAGGGAAACCCATTCGTGGAAGCAGTCTTCTGGACTATTATGACGTCACACACAACAGCTATGTCAAGGAGTAGCATGAAGAAAATTGCTTCAGGAAACCACCAGGTGTCTTCAGAGGAATAAGCCAATAATGTGTGTATTAAAAGATCATACATTGAAAAGGAGTGAAGGAATTTTTTAATTAGAATATTCCATCTGTCTTGGACCAGCAACTTTTGGGGCACCCAGCGTATAACTACATATCGAGCGGAATTCTCATAGATTGAGCCCTTCAGTCCATAACAAAGCAAATTTTGGCAAAAACACAAAATCATGCAACTGCATGGCCCAATCCGCATGCACCTTAAGAGTAGAACGAAATTTCGGCCACAACAACTGCAGAGAGAAGCTACCAGTATGGACTTTTTATTATAATTATTGTGGAAAGCCGAGCTGATTTTTCGCATGCATGCATCAGAGAATTATTAGAAGTCAGAAATTCCCTCTGATCACGATATCCATATCCATACAGGCTTCAAAAAGGCACCTTTTAATGCTTGATGCGTGCAGCATGCACACTTGAAGTAGATATAGCATGATTTGTGGATAAATTCTGTTCGCTTCTCTCCCTCCCATTGGCCGAGGATGGCATCAACGGACCACGAACGCTGTGACTCAGCTATAGATATATTCAAGCTTATGTTCAAAGCTATAAGCTAATGTGCAATGCAGCAATATTGCATGATTTGTCTCATTTACAGGGATGCTCAGAATTACGAATATTTCGGCTTCATTTTCTTCAAGGAAATTGGGTGGGAGACAAACCTATCAGCAACGTTTGTTAAATGTGGCACCGAAGTGAGCAAATAAAATGAGAAGCGATTTCGAAACCACGTGCTTTTCAAACAATGATTGCTTTTAGTTTGTTATAAAATTTGTTACTTTTTTATATGTTTTTTTGTTGCGAATATTTGTTTTTATGTTCGACATATACAAAAAACATTTACCACACAGACACGCACAAGTATTACATATAATTCCGTCGCTATTCACGAGTTTTTTTTTATCTATAGGTACATTATTCATGCCACCCAGCTGTAAAGTTACATTGTAAAAATTAAAATTTCTTCAGGGAAATTATTTTAACTCTTGATTATCATCACATGTTTTAAACAATCGACGCACCTGACGATAGAAAAATCAGACGAACCTTATCACATTTTCATTTCTCCATGTACTCGTATGCTCTTGGATAAATATGGTATAATATACGAATATAGGTTTTTATAAGAGAATGTATGTAGATATGTTGAAGTATATTTATGAGCACCCAGATTGAAACAGAAAAAAACAACACAGCATGGCATGACACACGAAAGCTGCAAACACCACGCCACATGCAGCATGAAAGGGGTTTGGTTTGCTTCTTTCGTTGGTTGTAGATTACTCGTATGCACAGCACCATTCATTTCTTGTTTGGACTAAGGTCTGTCCGTTTCCGCACTCCGCGCTGACACAGATATCTATCGCATTTGTCCTTCAGGAATGGAGAGTATAGGCAACCCAATGATATGAGTGAAGTGAGAGATTCGAGTTTCATCACGCACCCTAAAATGGCCAAAATAATCCACAACATAATCTATCCCTTTCATGATTCTTGCAATTAAAATGAAAGCTATAGCTTCTGCTTTTGGAAACAGCCAGATTAGATCCCGTAGCTCATTTTGCTTAGCAACGGCCACAATCTTACCAAATTGTACGAATATTGGCTGCTATGCAAGAAACACAGCTGAAGAGGTAGGGCCAACACGTAATGATTTTTTGCAATAATTTTATTCAGCTTTGCTATATTGATATACGGGACCTGAACATATGCTTCCGCGTGCTATGCTGAGGTTTAAATTAGATAAAGCCGAAAAAGTGCAGAAGCGCAAAACGCAAAATGAAATTCAGAAATGTACCAATAATAGTGTTCTTCATATCCATGTGCTGCACCACACCAAAGCACACATACGAGTAACATCACAGAATACTCGTATTACGAATATTGTGAATGCTTAACGGTCCGTGTTGCGATGCGCCTATTCCTGCAAGCTTATTCAGCATTGTGTCTAGCAGAATTTAATTGTGAATCGATGTTTCTTTGAAAACCCCTCAGTTGTCAGGCTGCGAAGAACACAGCAATGGGTGGTTGAGGCCACGCCGCGAGTCTTTCCGCTGGCTGAGAAAAACGAAGTGATTACGGCGGGTATCTGAAGTCTGATTAATTTTATGAGGGCAAGATTTATAAATGGGATTTGATGTTATTTTTGTTTTTCCACAATTCCAAAATGAAGGTCGAGAATTGAAATAAAATTTTAAATTGTGGGAAAAATTATCTTCTTTATAGCAGTCCATGTTTTGCAATGAGCTGGATTACCTTATTCCTGATTTTTTTTTTTTTTGAGGAATCACACAACATTTCCCCCAGTTGAGCTGAGGAATTTAAAGGGCATAGAAGATCGCCAAATGCGCGATTGTGTGACGTCCTTGCAATTTTTTACAGTTTTCCTATGGAAGATGCTGGAGTAGATCCAACAGTCGTTTTCACAGAATTTTAATAATGCTGAGATGCAAGAACACATCAGTTCAGTTTTTACAAGAATATTTCTTTCGCCTTTTGAGTGAACTTGAAATTGATTGAGAAATGGCATTTTGTGTTTCGTTGCGAAACCCAACATTTTGGTTTGGAGTGAAAGTGTAAAATATTTGTTTTTGTGTTTTTTGTTGAAATACAGGGCTCTTTTGCCAATATTGAATGGTCCTCGCATCGTTGCGTGAGAGTGATGAAAATCCACTTCTCTTCAGAATGGTTTCAAGTATGTTTGCCATCTTTCTTTCCAATAACTTTTCCAGTTACAAAAAAGGACACAGATGGGGAATTATAAATGAGTTATAATTATAAAAATAATTAATTTTAATTATTGTTCGTTATTAATTATACACGATGATGCTGCTGTATGACAAATTGAGGCTGGATATCTGCAAACAGCTCATTATCACAATCATCAAAGTCAAGTTTACAAAGCTTATCATAACATTTTGGGGAGGGACAACCATAACATGGGAAGACATGTGAGAGAAACGAGAACTGTGGTTCAGTTCATCAAGTCTGGTGGGTCAAGGGAGTTTGAGGTACAAAAGCGTTTTTGTTAAGACTGAAAACTCTCGGTAGGTTTTTTGAGCACAGTGCCTATATTAATCTATAAAACCGGCACAACTAACTAACAAACTAAAAGAGTGAACGGGATGAAAAGAGAATGACAAGCGCAAAACAAATGATGAGGACAAGGTGAACAGATAAAACTCAAAAGAGAATAATGAAAACAAATGGGGTGACAAAAACTAATAAAATGCCTACAAACTCGGCAGCCTGAAATGACGTTTGCAAGGTCAGAAATTATTGAGTTTGAAATAGCATCCCAGCTTGAGGTCAATGCTGGTGGATGCTACAGTACCACAAACATAGCTCCAAAATATTCAGATGTCAGTTATGTGCTAAGATGTATGTCTGTGTGTGCTGGACAGTGTCTTCTGGTTCTATTGATTTTGTGATCTAAATATGTCTGGATGCTTCGTATACGCATTTTCACAACTTGCGGTTTGTCATCGGATTGCACTTACCGAAAGAAAACCGTTGTGGCTGTTTGAATTACCTTTAAAGTCAGAACAAGAGACTGGTCTGTCAACATACCTGTGACCTCAAGGAAACCCGCACTAATCCGTAATCCGTCCCTTAGCTTTCGGTTTCACCATTTCAGAATCTTTTGAGCTCCGAGCATGTTCTTTGCGTTTCTTGTGAGAATTTCCTTGCTTTCTTGGTGTTCTCTTTCTAAATCAAAAACACCACATACGCATACACATATGAAATTACCAAGCCATGTTTTCGTTTCTTCCATAATCCAAAAATTGCTATATGGAGTGTGAAGGAAAAACGCCGCACTAAATTGAAGGCGGGAACTTCCATGGGAATACCAAAATACGCTGAAAGAACTGAGTTGTTGTTGGAGTGTTTAGGTAGGTCCATGCTATACGATGTACTGGGGTGTCCTGAAAGTATTATGAACATATCGACATAAAGGTAATTTGTAGACGTGATCAGCCATGCAAATATTTGGAAATGGAGCACATTCGGCCGATGTGTTCATTCCATTTTAGAATTAGATACTAGGATTTCCGATGTTGGAGCAAACATTTTTTAAACGAAATGTTGCATATATATAATATTTTCTGCAGTCTTCTGATGCGACGTTGTAATTGGGAAAAAGGCATTGACAATCTTTTCCTTGCGATGCTTCCCTTTGCAGAATCCCATTTGGAGGTTTCAAGGTTTTTTTTTAGTTGTTCATCTCAGCGTCGTGCTGCATGTTCATTGTTGTGGTTTTCCAATTGAAAAAAAAAGTAACTTTCGTTTTAGGAACGGCGAACCCACACACGTTTCTCATGTTCAACGACGTCAGATGGTGTGCCGTGTGCCCAAAGAGGTTTTTCTGTTGAAATACTCGCCCTAGTGAAACACGCCTGAATTCCGAGTTTAGTGCGACACGTTTCCAGCAACGGCACCCAAAAAGACGCCGAAAAGTCATTTTGGGAAAAAGAAACTGAATCATGCACCCTGTCCTGTTTTGCGTCTCGTGCTAAAAACGTGATTGTTAGAAACGATGCTTCTCGTATAAAAAGATCCTTGAAAGCAGGGCTCCAACTTCAACTGAGATACATACATATATGTAGGCATACAGCAAATATTAGGAGGAAGAGCTGTAGCACATCATCTTCTGTTGGTTCGCAAACAACACTGCCCGGCTAAAAGCATCCTTTTAAGGAATGGAAGCATGGTGAGATGTGATGTCGTGTCGACGAGGAGAGGTCGAGAAGCAAAGCATATAGAAAAAGGCATGAAAAATTGGCCAATTTTCGCTGTGCCTTTCAAAGGCTAGCTGGTTAGCAGAAAATGGGTTGGCCTTTCTAAAGTGAAGTGGAGAGATTTGTCCTGGAAAGTCGAAATATGTTTTCCAAAATTGTCAAATAAATCAATGACCAGCACTGTTGAGAGCGTGCAGTAATTTTTAGAGCAGCTTTTATTAATCCACAGCTTGCAGGTAATTTCGTCACTAACCTGAATCTTCGGTTTTCTTTCATGGTTGAGAGACAGATACACAATGCGAGTCCAGCAAATCTTTTCAAAATCCGAAAATCTGTAGTTTTAATTTGAATTCTGAGATCGGTTTATATCTGCATCGAACTGCGTGAGAAATTTGGAATCTCCCCCTTAAATGTGGTGCATCGCGCTTTTCGTCGCCGTTTGCATGGCCGCCATAACAGGCGCCGTGGCTTTTTTTATCCGGCTGAACGTGTATCAGAGCAAGTCAAAATATTTTTTAATTTTTTAATTTGCTCACAATACTCCCCAAAGAATTTTGGGGGCAGGGAGCACACCGCTCCATGGTACTTACAATTCCGTTTTTAACAACATCGTCAAATAAATAAAAAAAAAGGGTCGGCAGGTAAAAACAAATGGCAACAATAAAATTATGCATGAAGTGCATGAGAAATCGCTCCCGTTTCACTGACGCATGTAATTTAAATGAGGGGGGAGGGAAATACTTATTCGAGCTAATGTCTATTTCAGGAGTGCTTTGGAAACAACAGAGACGGAGTGTCGAGGGAATTCCAATCTCTTATGGTTTTTGGAAAAAATGAATTCAGAAGAAAATTGTGTCTATTGGAGTGCTCAGGGTTGCAGTAAGCTCATGATTAGCTTAGTTTTGCAGTAAAGTGTTTAGCATGTGCCCGAAAGTAAATTTTGGTGTGCTCAGGCTTGTAGTAGTGCTAATCAGACGCAAATTTTACTTCATGTGTGGGTCTTTTTCTACTTCTGCTGGACCCCTCTATTAAGTTCATGAATAACGAAAAATGGCCGAAAGTTCTTGCAGATTTCCGACTTTTTTTAACCAAAATTGCTTTGTCATTGGATTTAATACTTCACGTTATTGCAAAAACATCGCTGTGTTTTCCTGGAATACATGGAATGCCAATGATACATTTATTAAGCAGATATGGGTCCAAAAGGAACGGAACACTTTTCCGCCACTTGAAGTGTGGTGGGATAACTCTGGGATTTCCCGTTGCGAAAGGCCTTTGAGAGAAAGCGTTCCCCTTTGCTGAAAGGGAACTGTGGAGGCACAGTTCCCTTTCGGTTTTTCTTATGCCCTTTTCATTGGTGGCTTTTCGGGTTCCCCCACACTTTCTCACGTGGCTGCCAATTTGGCATGCCAATACCAGCAGTGCGCTGCACCTATACCTTTTCCAGCCTTTCACAACACAGTGGGGGCCATTGTGGAAAGAAGGAATATCTGCTACTTTCCCCTCTTCCTGCACACAGACATACGACATGATCATTACAGGGATTCATGAGAAAATGATGCACGTGGCATCTAGCGCTGGCGGTTGAAATCTTGATTCAGAAGGCCACTTGCTTTTCAGTTGATTCTGTTCCGTCTCCGGGAATGTTGAGTGGGCTGCCCAATTTAAACTGCAGCACAAAGATTGTCTCTGAATTGTTACAATGCAGTGCAGGGTGAATTAAAGACCACCATTGAATGACCGCTCTGTGAATCAGGACCGTGGCACTGTTATGGCTGTTATGCTATGACATTGCTATTGGCTTCACCTTGCGAGAAATTTGCCATTGGGAACTCCGAATGTGGTACCAAAATGAACCCTCAAATGTCAAAATTCCTTCAACGCTGGCAAGAGGTCTTAGGGACCGCCCCAAGACCGAGTCTTAGGGCTCTGCCCTAGGACCCCTGCCAGCGCACTGACTTTGGAACCCCTCTGGGGTTCTACCCCATACCCCAAATACTGGGGAACTCGCTCCCCTGATCCCCTGATGCCCTCAGTTCCGGAAGTGCCCTCAATTTTAATCCCCTGCCCTTTCCCCCGTTCCTGCGTTCCTGCCGTTTTCCCCTTACACTTCGAGCACACTTCCGTGCCTCCTCCTCTTCCTCCGCCGCTTCCGTCCCAACACCGCTTCCGTCGTATTGCCGCTTTCACCCACTTCGGCCGCTTCATCCGATGAAGCGGCGGGGCGAAACATGATAGGCGGCGTCGTTCATAGTTTTTTTCTGTGTTTTCTTCTTTTTGGTTCAATTTATTTTGTCTTTTTTTTGTCCTGAATGCTGAAAGTGTTTATTCAGGCAACAATAAAATCAGGCCTTTTTTGTGCTGCTCTCGATTGTGCCTGCTGAGACTGGACTTCGTGCTTTTTGAGGTCAGACAGCATTGCAAATGGACAACTGACAATTATTGAAACAAAATGTGGATCGTTACTCCAAAATGCACTCGCTTTTGGTGTTTGGTCAAAGAGTCAAGCCTGTAAAAAAGACCACAGGTCGGGATCGAGTTGACAGACATGTTTTCCTTTTCCTCTTCGCCTTCACCTCCGCCGCTTCATCGGAGGAAGCCGTGGAAAGGTGGAAGCGGCGGTGAGACTAAAGCGGCGTAGGCGGCGGATGCAGAAGTGCGGCGGAAGCGGTGGTGATCAGCTCTTTGGAACTGTTACCGCTGCTAATTTGACCGGAAAAATGCATGGCTTCGAAGCGCCATGATGACAAAAATAAGTTCCTTTCATGTATACGAATGGATATCATGCCGCATGTCTTCTCATCTCTTTTTCAGTTCTTTGTCTTCCTCTCTTATTTAAGGCCCACAATTCCAGCAAAATAACAGGCGAAAGTCTGAACTAAATGTTACAATTTCTGTGGTGAAGCCAACTTCGCGCATGATTTACTTTTATGCATGTAGTAAATGCATACATGGCATTTAAATCCCTTTAAATTCTTGGCGTTCAGTGGCCTGCCGTGCCCCAAAACTTAGTCATGCACTAAAAAACTTAGTCATGTACTAAAGTCTGTGATTAGTTCCGTCTGAGGCTAATTTTGAGCTGAGCACACCATTTTTCTGCTTATGAAGTAATTAGTCTTTGACTAGCGCAAATCATGAACTAAATTACTGCAAGGCTGAGCACTCCACCCTATGTGTTGGATATGAAAAACAAAACCCGTGGTCGGAACGGCGTTGAACTGGTTTGAGGCGATAGCAGTCAGGCAGAGGAACAGGGCATTTTTTGAAAACAAGGTCAGAAAAAATTTTGAGTCGGCGGTTACGTCGTCTATCACGAAGGGGTTCGAGTTGGAGGTCTGACAAGATTGCTGAAACGGAGGCACAGCGACGGAAGTTACCGGAGATAACCCTGGCAGCACGTCTCTGGATACTTTCTAAAATATGAATCTCGGAAGCAAGCATCGGGTCCCATGCAGCGCTCGCGTATTCCAGCACTGGCAGCACAAAGGACATATATGCCTTCCTTCTAGCTGCAGGAGTCGAAAACTTGAGATTTCTTTGGATGAAGCCAACAAGCCGACTCGCTCTTGAGGCAGTCGCCCGAATATGGTCGCCCCAAACTGGGGTTGGCTCTTAGGATTACTCCTAAGTATTTATAGGCTGGAACGCTTTCCAATGGGGTGCCAGTTAGGCAATAGCAGGGAATCATGTACGGGGAAGGGTTAACATCTCTGGAAAAGGACATTGTTTTGCATTTATCGGGATTTAGTCTCATTCCCCAGGTGTTGCACCACTCAGAAATGCGGCTAAGATCGTCAGACAGTATGTGGATATCTGTGGGTTTTTTGATCGTTCTGTAAATGATGATATCATCGGCGAATAGGCGAATACAAGATGCCAGGCCCTCAGTTACGTCAATCACGTAAATTACGAAAAGAATCGGACCAATTACGCTGCCCTGTGGGACTCCAGAAGTGATTGATTGATTGAATGATTATATTTTTGGAGTTTCCTCCTTTCAATATGTACAGAACCTGTTCTGTGTTACAATGAGCCACAGAACAGCAAAAAGTAACGTATGGAGAGCAACATCAATGTAGATGTATACATAAATGGACAATCAGCAAACAAAAAATAGGAACATTAAAATGTAGCAGGTGATTGTATTTCTTCGATCCAGAACAAAACTATCGCCCAACATGCCATCGCACCATGTCTTCCAAGGGCACCTAGGGAATGTCGGGTAGAGTCTGTAAAAGAGTATCTCGAAGTCGCTCCTGCAGTATAGGGATACTCAATGGCTGGCCAAACACTCTTGCAGGCAGAGCGTTCCACTCCGGGATAGTTCTTCCCAAGAATGAATGCAGACCGATGTCTCTTTTAAAAGTCTGAGATCGAAGTTTATAATCGTGATCCTTGTGAGAGTAGAAAGTTGGCAGGCTTAAGGATCCAAGAAAAGTGCCCCAACCCCCAACGTTCCCAAGGATCAGGAATAGGCATGTCAGTCGTGCCACGCGCCTTCTCAATTGTAGTGATTCCCAGCCAAGTGAGATTAACATGTTAGTGACACTACTGCGGCGCCTGTAATCTCCAACCACGAAGCGAGCTGCCCTACGCTGAACTTTTTCAAGAGCAGCGATCTGGCATTCACGCCATGGGTCCCATGCTGGGACGGCGTATTCCAAAATGGGGCGTACTAGACTGAAGTATGCTAGCTCTCTTGTCCTGGGGGGGCACTTCCTGTAATTCCTTTTTACAAAATATAGTGCCCTATTTGCCTTGCAAGTAAGCATGCCAATATGGTTGGACCAGTCAAGCTTATTTGTAAATTTAACACCCAGATACGTTAGCTCGGCTCGTGGGAGAAGTGCACAATTATTAAGAACATAATTAAACACAAAACGATCTTTTTTATTACAAAAATTGATCAAGCATTTTTCGACGTTCATGGCCATAGCCGACCTATTGCACCACTCTTGAATAAGATCCAAGTCCCCTTGCAACACCTCACAGTCACCCAGGGCACGCACTTCCGTGTATATTATGCAGTCGTCGGCAAATAGCCGCAAGCGCGAATTAATGCCTTGCACGATATCATCAATGTAGATGATGAAAAGTAAGGGTCCTAAAATGCTACCCTGGGGGACCCCTGATGTGACTGGAAGAGGACCTGACAGGTGCTCTCCTATCCTGACACACTGGGACCGACCAGAGAGATAACCCATTACCCAGTTAATGGTTGGTTTGTCTGCCCCAAGAAGCTCCAACTTTCTAACCAAGAGTCTGTGGTTAATCACATCAAAGGCTTTCGAGAAATCAATAGCTATGGCATCGACCTGTAAACTCC